>JAGFMF010011626.1:4068219-4119913 GCA_019455555.1 Galemys pyrenaicus
GGTGCACAAGGGACTGAGGTGATGGTGCACGGGTGAAATGGTGGTGGGTACCCCCTGGGGACTACAAATGATGTCAAATATATACTAATAAAAAAAATTAAAAAAAAAAAAGGTGTATGTTTATGCAGGTCTCAAAAAAGCCTAAGTAATTTATATGGGTATATATTCAAAAGAATCGAACGTGAATATATGTATGCCAACATTCACAGCTGGATTACTCACAATAGCCAACAGGTCAAGAAAACCCAAATGTTCACTGATAAACTAATAGGCATAGTCATACAATGGAATATTATTCAACCTTAATTAAAAAGGCAGGGAATTCTGACACATGCTACAACATGCAAGAGATTGAGGCCCTAATACTAACAAACTAAGCACAGAAGATAAAATCTGTATGATTCTTCTTATATGAGGTACCTAGAATAACCAAATCTATAGAAACAGAAGTAGTGGTTATCTGAGATTGGGATGAAATGGTGAATGGAGAGTTACTGTTTAATGGGAACAAAGGTTCAGCTTGGGATGATGAAAAATTTCTGGAGCTTGATGGTGGTGATGGCTGCATACTAGTGTGAATGTACTTAGTGCCATTGACTTGTATGCTACAAAGGATCAATGTTATGTATCTTTTACTACAAGAAAATTAATAATTTTAATAATAAAAATAATCCTTTTTTTAAACTTTGATTGGAGTTATGGTAAATGTAGAGCTTCAGTACAAGGAAACAATAAATAGTCCTATTCAAAAGAGAATTCTTCATCTCCAGATCTTGCATTCTGTGTCAGATGAACCTGCTCTACTGACTGACTTTTGGGGGATCTGTGATACAGAACAGAGGTGAAAGACTGAGTCAGGACCAGAAAGGATAGCAGTTTCATACAAAATAGGAAAGAAAAGGGAAGGAAGAAGTGTGGGTGAGGTAGAAGTAAATGAAATTCCCACCGGCCCACACAGACTTTCTCCTTGGGAAGGAAGAGAGAGAAGTGGGCACTAGGAGAGAAGAGTATTGTGGGGGGTAGAAAGATTACCCTTCAAGGGGAAAAACAGAGAGGTCAGATCAGACACATGTAAAGGAATTGCCATGTTCTAGTGAGAAAGAAGATCACAAATGCCTGCAGAGAACTTCCCTACTCTTCTACTTCTCCCTCCCCAGCAACAACCCAGGAACTCTCTAGCCAGATAATCAACCATCCTAGTGTGTCTCTTCTTCAGCAACACCAAGCTGGGGTGGGAAGAGGCCTCAATTTTAAATTGGGATTGAAGTTTGGATTATTATATGGGGTGGACAGTATCATTATGAAAATGAGACTGAGACCAAGTGGGACCAGAATAATCATGTGACTGGTTTAAATTTTGTCCAGAGGAAGAGCAAAATCTAGCCCTGCAAAATAAATTTCAGAGCACTAATAGGCAAAAATCATGTCTCTGTCTGATTTTTCCCCATGAGTCATGCTTTTTCAATAGGATTGTTATGCGATATTATCTTTGTTAATTAACATGCATATATCTTGCACCTCCCACTAGATTGTAAGCTGAAGCAAGGCCTATGTGCTATTTATTCTCTTACTGTCTCCATAACCTAGCGAAGGGTCTTTGGATGTACACAGTAGAACTGAAAAACTGCTCACTGAATTGCTGACAAAAAGTAATTACCCCATTTGAGGCAGCTCTGGGTTATTACTGTGCTTATACTATGCAGCACAGAGAAGGTGAATAACAAGTTCTGGTTGAGTTAAACTGAATTTTGCTAAAGTGAGAGCCAGTGTTCTAGGAAGTCTGCAGTTTGCCCATAGTACAAAAGGGGCAGGAATGAAGTAGATGTGGAGGATCATTTTCTTTTTCTCCATTAAGGCTGTTCTTCTGGATTAAGGAAAGGAAGACTCAAACAAAGAGGAGGGAACTGCCAGACCCACCTTAAGTCCTATGATATCAGGAATAAGGATTGTCCTACTAGACCTTAAAGCAAGCTGAATCCATTTTCAAGTATGAGAATCCTAAATAGTCTTCAGGATAATATAAAATCATCCAAGTTACATACTTCTGAGGTAATGAATTGGCAGAAACAGCATAGTCCAACTCTTTACATTGGGAAGTGGATCTCATATAGCTGAAGAAGCAAAATTTCTATAGACGAAAGTTGAGAAAAGGAAATCCAAGACCGGTTTATTCTGCTTTGGGAAATGGTGACAGTGGAGAACACACATTACCATCCTTTTCTTGTGATAATATACACTAAAGTATTTCCTTTGTTGGCATGACCACCATCCCTGTTCACAGAGTAGTGTAGTAAAAGAAAAAATATTCAAATCCATTCTTAAGTCTGAGTTCTTGATTACTGCCTCTTTGGGAAGATGAAATTGATTGGATGGTAAGTGGGCAGACATTCAATCAAACAGCTAAGTGTCTTGGGGGAGAGATGGCTCTCCTTAGACTCAGCCACCCGAAATAAGCTGAGGGCTAAAGAAGAGAAAGGTGGGTATTCAGGGTACTCCTGCGAACATTCCTTCACTCATGAGTTCACAGCTCGGTTCCAAATTCCAGGCCTGCTTGAAGAGAGGGTTAAAATGCCCTTTCCCAGGTTCAGAAACTCACAGAGATAAGGCTTCTAACTCAGAAGTTCTTCAACGGCTGGGCAACCCTTTCTTTGGAAAGCCAAGTGAGCACCAAGAGTCCTGATATGCAAGAACTACCTAGCCGGTTACAGTGACATGAAGATGCGCACTAGCTCCCTGACTTCTCATACATCCCCTCCCTCTCATTCACTAAAGAGCCCAAGAAACCAAGATACTTGCTAAAAGGAGGTCTCTTTAATGTAAGAAAGCCTAGTTGCAGTGTGGGTTTTTATGCAAGCCCCACATTTCTTAGACTCTTGGTTGCCTCCAAGAAAATGATGGAAATACTTTTTGTTGAATAAAAAAAGAGTGAAGTAGACACAAGACCAACCACCGTGACTTTCATTTCTGAAGAGCATGAATTGGGAGATCTCAATGCAGAGAATACCACCAGGTATGGCTCTCAGTCCCTCACTGTACAAGTCTGATAGTGCACAGATGAGCATGAGCATACACACTCGCCTCTCTGAGGTGGGAACAGGAGAGAACAGAATAGTAACAGAACTGCAGGACAACCTGGTCATTATCTTACTTAACTACTACTAGTTGGAAGAGTTATAAATTAATTTAAACAATCAATTGTGTCCCCTACCTTTGCTCTCTACATCTTCCACAAGACTTTACAAAAAGCAATTAAAGTCCTCACCTGTCCCTTAGAGGGTTATATAGTATAGTTCCACCTCCACTACTCAGATTGCTCTAGAAATAGAACCTATAACCAAGATGTAACTTTATACTTTCAAAATTCACTGTACTCACCCCCAATGCAGTGGCTTGTTGCTCCTGGGCCCTTGAATCTCTTTAGGGTGGGCCTTGCAAGTGAAACCCACCCACCTCTCCTTTTCTCTACTTCTGCTGTTAATATAGCCCCTCCTCTATGGCCTCACCCATTGTTTTAGAACCAAAAAGTCTTTGTCTATTCATAGACACTGTAAAAGTAACATTTGTTTTATGTTTTCTAATCTAATGTCTAAGTCTTCCCTGATTCTCATTGGTTTATCTAATCAGCATGTCCTAGGGAGGTTATTACGGCCTGTTTAGCTTGCCCAAGCACCACAGAGCCAGTTGAGGTATTTACTGGGGAAGAATCAGCAACTTTGAAATAGGCAATCCTTGGAAGGGTATCAGACCATTTGCTTTTTCTCGCCATAGGCTCGAGATTAAGGAAAATGTTCCACATTCCGCCTACACTCTAGCTCTACAAACCTCAAATCCTGACTATTCAGATTTGGACAAGATAATGAACAAGGAAAACCAAGAAACCATGAACAAACCAAACCCTGTGGGAAAAGTTTATGTACTTTGTGATTTTTCTAAGTTATGTGTTGATATTTTTTGCCTTGTTTTATTAATCCCTTTTTATAAGTAGGAAAGATATGATGAAGGAGGATTAAGTGGAAAATAGAAAATTAGTAGAAGAGGAGAAGGGCAAGACAGTGAATAGGAAGGGGGAAAAGAAAGACATATGAGTGGGGGGCACATATCCCCAACCTTGCCGATAATAGAAACTGGGGCTCAATGAACTTAATACTTGCCCATGGACTCAGAGACATAGAAAGAAGAGCAGGGGTTGGAAACTTCATTAAAAAGTATCACCTGGGCCTCCCTGGTGGCACAGTGGGTTAAGCAACGCACTATGAAGCAAAACACAGCCACTGCAGCACAAGTTCGATCCCTGCCGCCGGCTGGGGTAGGGGGCCCACATGGCACAGCAGACCTCTCCTGCTGTGCCCATTGCTCCCCTCAGCAGTGTACTTCTGTTGATCTGCCTGTTCTGCTCCCTGATCTGTCTGTGGTGAATCCTCTCACCCCCCTACACCTCTGGCCTGTACCGCAGTGCTTGTATGCATGAATAAATAAATCTTAAAAAAAAAAAAAGTATCACCTTTCTTGTTCCACAAACCCTCCGTGGATTCTCTGAGTGTCTTCAGAACCCATATTTCAGGGTTCATCTTCTCTTTTGGATAAGACATTTATTTTCTGGTTTAAAGTCACTTTATAACTAAAGATCATGGAGTTCTCCTTTAGTGGAAAAGCCACATCCTTGAATCTAGTGCCTGCCTGCAGCAGACCTATGAAGAAAGATGTGTTTCAAAGGCCGTGGCTGAGCCATCACATTAACCCTACATCCTACTTTCTTTGAATAATCCACAGTGTCAAAGGCTGACAGGACTAGGGTGACCAATTTACCTGGTTTGCCTGAGGCTCTGCTGGTTTTTGCACTAAAAGTCTCAGCACCCAGGAAACCCCTGAGCCCTGGGCAGATCAGGACAGCTTTAGGCCAAATAATCTCAGGCCTCTGAGTTCCAGCAGGTCGGGGGTTAAACAAATTCACAAGCAGAAGAGTATGAGGCCCCAAAAAGAAGCATGAAAGGAAGAGTTCAATAAAACCACATTTTGGAGGATTAATTCATTCCACAAGTGTTTGTTGCTTGTCTTCTACCTATGCTCTGTGTGTTAAAGAAACACTTCATGGATAAAATGGCCTGTGGATGAAGAGCAGAGGTATATAACAGAGTAAGAATTTGGAATAGCAAAGCTACCGAATAATTTTTGAGGAAGAGAGGATTCATAAAAATAAAGCCCTAGGAGGTGGAAGAAGATAGTGTATCCTGGAAATTGGGGCACTATTTCCTTGTACAGAAGAGGTTTGGGAGAGAAAAAGGCTTGGGCCTGTGACGATAGGCCGCACCATTCTAGGGAGAGGCACAAAGAGCAGCAAATTTATCTGAACACAGAGGAATACAGAATGGGACTCTATATAAGAATGGAATCACTGGTTTCAGAGTAGATTGCAGCACAGGTGGAAAACCATTGGGAACCCAGTTTACATCCAGAACTCCAGCAGCAAGGACTACTGGGAAATAAAGTTTGGGACTTTCCCAGCTCTCTAGTTAGGAAGGTGAAAAGGTTGAGATAGCCAATCCAATAATCTACCATAGGGTTTCTAAGTCTTTACTAATTCAAAAAAGTTATATTTTGTTTTCCAGTTGACAACTGCTTTTGTTCCATAAAAACAGAACCCAGTGGAATACTTCCCTAAGTATTCCAAGCCTATGTTGTTCAGCCCTGGCGAAGACGCTGGCTCTATGAGAACATGGCAGTTCACTTGAACCAAGGGACTGGAGTGAGACAGAAGGGAGAAGTGCTGGGTTTCTACTTAATCTATTGTATAGCTTTCTCCATTTTCTCACACTGCTTTGGAATTTCCCTATTGTTTCATTTTTTAAAATGTAATTTAATTTGGATTTAGGGAGGAAAGGGAAGATAAAAGTAGTTCACCATCTTGAACAAGTTTTTATTTTTCTGTTGGTTATTAATCATTCAATCTTTTTAAATGTCTTTTTTCTTTTTCATTTTAATAAAGTCAAGTTATCCATGTTTTCCTTTAAAGCTTCTGGTTTTGCTGTCAATCTCCAAAATGCTTGAACTATCCCCAACTTTATGTACACTTATATTTTTCTCAAGCTCTTTTCTGCTGTTTTTTTTTTTTAACATTTAAATCTTCAGCCCATCTGGGTTTTAATTTGTTGTATTGCATAAGACTTGACCTTTATTATTTTCCCAAATGTTAAATCACAATTTGTCAAATTATGCGAACTCTACCCACTGATTTGAAATCCTGCCTTCATCATATACAAATGTTTCTGTGTGCTGTGTCTCAATTCAGTAAACCATCCTGTTTAAGTAAAACAGCATGTTTTGCACTTATGTACACTTATATTTGTATTATGTACACTTATATTTGTATTATGTACACTTATATTTGTATTATGTACACTTATATCTCCTTGTGCTACCACCCTTTTTTCCCCTCAAACCACTGTGTTCTGAATTCTCTGGCAATGCTCATAATCAGACTCCTAATTGTCAAAGTCTACTGATGCCTTTCAAGTCTTTTCTTGATGGATCTGCCACATTAGATAACATTAAACAATTCTTCTTGAAACCCTTCTTTCGGGGTGGGTGTTTTTTGCCTACTGGTTTTGTTTTGTTATATTGAGAGATTTTGGGGTCATCTTTGCTAAATAATGCCACACTGGTTTCAAGAGAATTGTATTACTCCACACCTTTACAAACACTGTATGATAGTCTGGCTATATTATTTACAAATTGTGTTGGTACACATCCTTAATGGTGGGATGTTCTGGGTCTCTGCCTCTAGCATTTCCTTAGTATCCTTTATACCTGTTCTTTACAAATCTCTCTCCTATGAGCTTGATTTCTGCTGCTGGCCAACCCCATCACCAGCACTGTCCCCCCCGCCCCCACCCCACCCCAGACATACCAATTGGAAACTTTAAAGACTCACCTTCCTAAAATCTTGGTTTTTGCATTTTGTTCCCTGTTCCAAAATCACCAGTTACTTTCCAGGGCAGTCAAATAAAGTTTGAACTCCTTGGATTGGCATCCAAGGCCTTCCCCTGCCCGGCTTCATTATTCTTTGCAAGTCTTATCTCCCCAAGGGGTAATACTTGAATCAAGAGGACCCATCCTGCTGGTGGGTATGTAAACTGGTACAGCCACTCTGCAAAAACAATATGTCAATATTTAATAAACATAAAAATATATACTCTGATGATCTAGAAATTTTGCTTTTGTACATGTATACCAAGGCACATGACCAGGATATTGATAAAGCATGGTTTATAAGTTCTCTTTGGGAACTTATAAGTTCTTTGGGAAGCAACCCAAATGTCCATAAAAAATAGAATGGACAAGTTCCAGTCTCTGTATCTTTCTTCACTCTGTCCCCCAAATGACCTTAGCTCAGTGGGCATGTTATTTTTCAGATAACATATCTTCATTAAAAAAAAAATCCTACTTTCCAAAATAGAATATATTTTCCACTAAAAAATGAATATAAAATATCATTGTGTTACTATGTAGGAAAACTAACAAGTTATGGTCATACTTTATCATTCTGTTAACTGTTCCTTTTCTTTCTTAGTTCACTTTTCAAAATTTATAGACAGAAAAACCATTTTCTCTAGTATTCGATTTTAGGAATGTTAAAAAATACACATGGGTCCTCCCTGGTAGCCTAGGGGTTAAGTCTCAGCACTATCAAACTATCACCAGCCACTGCAGCATGAGTTCAATCCCCAGCCAGGGAATTAATCCACATGGTGCAGCAGACCTCTTCTGTTTTGCCTATTGCTCCTCTCAGCAGTGTATTTCAATAGATTTACCTGTTTTGCTCTCTGCTCTGTCTCTGGTGAATCCCCCTGCCCCACTCTCAAACACACATACATACACAACCCGCACCTCAGTTCTTGTGTGCATCAATAAATCTTTTTTAAAAATGCATAGCCTATCTTTTTACTTTTTTACAAAGGAATATCAAGATGAGTATATAGTGATATATTTTTTCACTGGTGCTTTGGGGACCAATTTGATCTCAACCTTGGTGAGTTGTGTTTACTCCATAAGTTCCAAAAAGTTTAGTGTCATCTATTGGCCCCTACTCAATTCTTGAGTAGGTCTCAATTGCCTGTCAGGACACCCAGTCTTGGGCGAATACTTTCCATAAAGATCAGAAGTGTCTCTTTTAGCAAAACAGGCATGGATTTTTTCTTTCTGTGAAAACTTGACAAGTCATTGCTGTAGCTGAAGGGCCTAGCCAAGTTATCTTTCTAAACAGGTATATACTTGATTGCCAAGTATTTGGTGACAAATTCCAAAAAGGGTCTGCCATTCCTGAGCTATCATATCTTCTAGAAAATGTAAAAATTTTATGTCCTAAGCATTGGGAGTGAACATTTATCCCAATTTATCTCTGAGAAAGGCTGGGGATGCTGGACTATTAATAATGATATAGTTTTTTTAAAAAAATATTTATTTATTTATGCATACAAACACTGGGGTATAGGCCAGAGGCATGGGGGGTGAGAGGATTCACCACAGACAGAGCTGGGAGCAGAACAGGCAGATCAACAGAAGCACACTGCTGAGAGGAGTAGCGGGCACTGCAGGAGAGGTCTGCTGTACCATGTGGGTCCCCTCCCTGGCCGGCAGCAGGGATTGAACTCGTGCTGCAGTGGCTGAGGTTTGCTTCACAGTGCGTTGCTTAACCCACTGCGCCACCAGGGAGGCCCCAATAATGATATAGTTTTTAAAGTTCACTAAATCTTAAGTTTACTGTGTTACCATAGTTTCACTATTCCATTTGTCATGACATGAGAAAAAAAATTTTTTTCACTGATAAAAAAAATAAAACGTACAACTACCTATATGATATACCATCAAGAGACCAACCACTACCTCACCCAATGTTTTAACACCCCAGTTGTTTTGAACTTTCTACTTTAATGTGTGACTTCACAAAAAATGGGATACCAGGCCTCACCAAGATGGTTACTTTGATGGCCAGTCTCTCTGGAGTGGGCAGGACTTAGCATCTACTATAAATTCGCAGGTGATACTGATGCTGTTGGTCAGGGACCCACACTTTGAGAATCACTGCTCTAATTTTAACAATTTACAGGAAATGTAGAAGAACCCACTCACACCATGAAGGTGAATTTCTAAGGCTCCAGACTCAGAAATAGTTCTTTAACTGATAAATTATTAATAAAAACAAGAACCTAGAGATTAAAGGAGACTTAATAACGGGCATAACGAGTAGAACCAAGAGAGCAGCCCAGTCAGAATACAAGTCTTGTCCTGGGCATGAAGGTGATGTCAATAGCCGGGTTCTGCCCTGAGCCTCCAAAGGCCATTATAGAATGGAATTCAGCATATACTGGTCATCTCCAAATCATTGAAAGACTGCCTACATCAACTCAAGTATAAAATATTAGGGGAACTCTGCTCAGGCACCAGAACAATAACCTGGCATTGCTGAAGAGAGCCGAGAGATTCTAGCATCTACTTGTGATCTGGTTCCAGATGACACTGGGTGTGGTGCTTTCATTGACATTTGTTAAATCAGGATGATGCCTTTGACTTTACTCTCCCTTTGCAAAATCACTTCAAATGGGCAAGCATGTAACTGAGATGTCAAGTCTATGGAAATGGACAATAAACTCTAGTTGGATCTAGGCTACTGGGATGGAGAGAAAACAAAATTGAGTAATGGGAACATTAAAACTGAGAGATGATGTGTTTCTAACCTAGGACTGCAAGGGCCTAAAGCCTAAATTTATTCCCGTCCCCACTTAGAGGCAGTCACCACTATTTCCTCTCGATCGCCCAAAGTTGCCATCAGCAATGTCACCCCACCACCATTCCAAATTTAACTATGAAGACATTGATGCAAATCTCCTTGTAAGGTGGGATTATCCTGCACCTGACATGGCACCAATTCCAGTCTCTGAATAATACTTTGGGGAGACTTTAGCAGTTGTTCCAAATATGGTATGACAGGCATCCAACTGAGTCCAGGACTGAATACCATTGGCAGGGCTTCAAGGATAGATTTGAATAAAAATGACCTTGAGAACTTGGAGAAGAAAACCCCATTTTTGAGGAAGAAAATGAAAAAAAAAAAAAAAAAAAAAAAAGAGATNAAAAAAAAAAAAAAAAAAAAAAAGGAGTTGCACATCTTCTAAAAAAACAAAAAACCTATTAAGAGACTTTTTCCTTAAGAATTACAATGTTTGTCATAATAGCTCATCAGTGAAATGGCACAATGAAATATTCAATGAAATAACTCACCACTGATAGGGCCAAGTAAATGTTGAAGATCATCATCTTCTTGGTTTGAAGGACCCAGGAAAGTTTGCTAGTTAAAGGCTTCCTTACTATAAAGAACTGAAATGAGCTAAAGCAGCATTTGATGAAGTCTCATTTGGATCTTGCACTTCTGAAACTTTAGTATCTTCTGGGGCAACCATATATATATACATATACACACACACATATATATATAAAATTTCTACAGGAAGCTTATCTAAACATGTAAATGAAAGCTGGATAAACACAAATTTTTCATGTCTTTTAGAGTGATATTTGAGATTTTAATTGCCTGCTGTTATATTATAAACAATTGGTGGGTTTTAATGACCACACAAAAGTTAAAAGTTATAAGCGATGCTGTCCTATCTAAATTTTGCAGTTACTTGTAGCAGGTGTCTTTTTTTTTGCCATTGTATAGTATCATTGTAGGCTATATTTGTGAAATCTAAGTATCAGTTTTGACTGATAGCACAATGTTTTCATATACATACATACATATATATACACACATATATATCCTCAAATTTCTAGACAATAGTAATCTAGCAGATTAAAGATAGTGAACAGGTTTGTGTTACTCTTAAGTAGATGATAAAGGAATATAGTCTTTTGTAAAAATGGCTATGTGTTAAAAGATATTTTAATATTTTCTTCAGATAAACGATTTTTAAGAAACTAAATTTCATGTAATTACAATGTTGGGAAGACTTTTTCATTTAAAAACTTTGAGGCTTATACATAAACCAGCTTGCATGCACTGGGAAAGAAAATGTTCAGTAATCTTAGTTGTTGGGGATAGAAAGGGTTTCCAACTTTTCAAAGATTTGTGCCCCAGTGCCTGAAGCTCGTTTGTCAGTTCCCTTTGTTATTACTTACTGTGTAGCCAGAGAGTACCCATCAGCTCTTGCCCATCAAACAAGGTGAGAATAGTGTCTTATCAAACTGTGGTGACTGTGAAAGGCTCAGCAGGTCAGGGAAAAATTACCTTTAACTTTTGTGAAATTCTCCACCTTTTATATTCCTCAACTTATTTCAGTCACCTCATGACTTTCATGTGCCTTTGTGAAGTCCTATTTAGCAATTTCAGGGGACAAAAAAACTTTGCCGTTTCCTTCTTCAATGAGGTAATTCTCAGAAAATGATAAACAGGGCTTAGTTTATAAATGCAGAATTTTGACAGGGATGGGGTGGAAAAGGTCATCTTTCCTGGTCACTGTTCTATATCCTTCTTCACCACATCCAGTGCTCTAGTTAACACACCTCCATCACATTTCTTCCTCTGATAAGAGGGTTGGTGGCACCTCGCTTACTCTTTCCTGTTTGCTGAAAACCGTAACATCTTCCGGTGTAGCTTGGGTGAAGGAAGTTCAAGGGGCTATTTTGTTATATTCTAGGGAATTGTTTATTTTCTTAGAGTTCCATCTAGTTGCTGCATTTGAAGCAAAGCTTTACTTAACATTTGCCCCATTATTTAACCAGTCAAAGGGTTTAGAATTTTTAACCTGATCTCTAGACCAAGGAGGTTGACAGCATTTAACTTGTTCAAGTCACACTGCCTTGCTGCCTAGGTATCTGGTCTACAACCACCCCTCCAGGTTTTTTCTTTTCTTGTAGCTTTTCAGTAGCTATTTGTTAATGTCTATCATTTGTAAAGTTGGAGTCACAAAGTCAGCTGACAGGTTTTCCAAAGTGAAGGGGTCTGACATTCATTCCCTAGAATATATGTAACACCAGCTGCTCTTCCTACTTTCCTTTCCCTGTGCCCTGCCCTTCTGCATCCAAAGCTGCTAAAAAAAGCTCTTCTTCTCAAGTGGTTGGACACTATCTAACGATTTGTTAATGAGCAGAAACAAGCACCTGTTTGGATGCTGTTGGGATTGAATATTTGTTTCACTAATATATTCTTATGTTGAAATGCCCAGTGTGATAGAATTTGAAAGTAGGGCCTTTGACAGATGATGGGTGATAGCAGTGAAGCCCTCAGGAACAGAATTAGTACCTTGTAAGAGGTGAGAGAGCTAGCTTATTCTCTGCCCTATGATATAAAAAGTGAGTTGCCTGCAAGCAAAAGAGTACCCTCTACAGCACCCAACCCCGCCTGAATACTGACCTCAAGACTTTCAGTCTCTGGAACCTTTAAAAAACTTTTCTGTCATTGATAAACCACTCAGTTTATGGCACGTTGTTTTAGCAGCCTGAACTAGGACAGGTTCTTAACCCTGAAGGAAATCCTTATAGTTTCAAAAATATTCTTCTTGATTCCATCTTTTATCTCTTCCTAACTTTGGGTTTGTTTTTTGTTTTTTCCATTTACTCTTCTCTGACAGCTCTATCCCTGCAGAGCTATCACAGGACATAAAATTAATGTTTTAAATGGAAAACACTAAACAGAAAATCTCTACATTCACTAGTGATTAAGTACTGGAAACCCATGTTCTCAATATTCCACCATGTTGAGTTCTGTTGTAATCTCAAGATGATAATACATTATGTATTTAAATTCCTGACACACTGAAAATAAAGTTAAGGCATATGTGTATGTTGCACTGGTACAATCAATAACCGTTAATTTACAGTAGGGGACTCAAGATACATAGTTACTTGGATTATATTGTCTTTTTCTTGAAACTTACCCAAAATATACATATTGTAAAAGAAATCAAAGCAAAACATTTATGAAATAACCAGGGAAATCTGAACACTGACATTTGACCGTTTCTCTAGTGGTATAGTTTCCTTTTATCTGGAGAACGCACTTTTAGGGATACTAAAATAGTTCTGGATGAAGTAAGGTGATTATTAAAATTTGCTTCAAAATAATCCAGGAGAGAAAAGAATGAAGAAGGGACTAGATGGGGGGGAGAGGGGGAGCCCAGTCATGAAATGACTAATATGGCATAAGAAGGTCAGTGGGCACATGGACATTCACTGCCTCCTATTATTCTTCATGTTAAAATTTTTTTTTAAAGATTTATTTATTTATGCATACAAGAGCTGGGGCACTGGCACAGGCCAGAGTCGTGGGAGGAGAGAGGATTCACCAGAGAGAGCGGGGAGCAGAACAGGCAGACTGACTGAAACACACTGCTGAGGGCAGCAGCAGGCGAGGTAGGAGAGGTCTGTTGTGCCATGTGGGTCCCCTCCCTGGCCAGCGGCAGGGATTGAACTTGTGCTGCAGTGGCTGCGGTTTGCCTCACAGTGCATTGCTTAACCCACTGCACCACCAGGGAGGCCCCTCTTCATGTTAAAATTTCCCATAAAGAGTGACAGAAAACAGACCAATAGATATTTACTCTGACAGCAGTTTTTTGAGACAAGTCCAAGTCTCACCCTAAAACTATCCAGCCTTCTGGAGAAGAATGAAGGCCAACGTCCCAAGCCACCCGCTCTGAGGACCTCAGTAGTAGCAGCCAAGTGCTGGAGAGCAGTAATGACTATTTCATCCAGCACACGTGGCCAAGATAGAGGAAGGCTGGGTGAATGAAAACACTTCTCAACATACATAGAGAAGACTACAAAGAGCTTAACACCCAGAGGGGGACAGAGGGGACCACTCACCCTCAGATCCTGTGTTCCCCAGGTACCCTGAGCCTAAGCTGACAGAAACCAAGATAATCGCTATTTTTGAGGCTTCCCTGGTCAGGTACCTAACATGCCCTGGCTCACATTCAGTTCCAAAGATGAGCAGTGTAGAATCTTGATCTGGAAAACCTTGCACATTTCCTCAGATTAGCAGTAGCAACTCAGATTTCTGTATTGCCCCACTTCTTTGTCCCACTGTGGGGTAGCACAGATAGACATTAGGAACCAAGCAGGTAAATCCAAATCTTTGACTGTCCCTCAACCTTAGCCTATTAAAACAGGAGGAAACAGTCCCTCCACAGTAGAAAATGAATCAGTAACACCACTAAGACAAGTTGAAAGCTGGAACACTAAGGACTGCCTAGCTTTTGAGACCCCAAATTAGGTTGTGTCATTAGTATAGCTCTTAGGAATGTGGCTGCTCATATTCATTTCCTTTTAACTTGGTGGAAGGTTTGTTATTAATCTGATAACATACACAGAAACTGTGATCAAGAGGTTACGTGACTTCTCCAAGTTCACATAGCTTTTAAGTGGACAAGTTGAGATCTGAGCCCTATTTTTACTTCATAAGTTGTCTCCATGTTGGGAAAGGTCATGTTAGCCATGGGACTCTCTCCCCAAAAGAGAGTTCTTAGGAGACAAAATTTAAACTGACCCTGCCCCTGCCAACTGCCAGTCAGTTGCCAGGCTGTTTGGTTTTTATGTCACAACTGGTGGTTCTGAATTTGGATGGATCAAAGGAGGCTGTTGCCCTACTATGCTCCATCCTTGATACAGAGTACTTTACTAGGACACTCTTCCTGCCATCACATTCTAGCTTTCAGAAATCTTAGGTTCTCTAAGTAGTTCCCATTGTCATCTATGGGCGACGATGCTGTGTCCACTGTCTGTTATCCCCTGAACACACAACTGAGCACCAGGACACATTAGCGTGTGTATACATTCTGTACACTCCCCTTTCATGCCACCACAGCCATTTCTGCTCCCTCTATTGCACCAAAACTCCTCTGACCAGTTCTCTGATTCTCTGATGCCACTTTCTAAACGCCAGCCCACCTGACCCAAGTTATATCAGAGGCTGAAGACTACGTCTACTAAATCTCTTTCCTCTTCCTCTTGGGGGTCTTTATTCCAACAGCTGCTCCTTCAGGCTCTGCTGTGGACTTTTTAGTCTCAGGGTTCCCCTGCCCTATACACTCTTCCTCAGGTGACTCTCAGGTGCCTGCTCCAGTTGCTTGCTCTGCCTAACCAAGTCCTGTGGGCCAGTTCCTTTTGTTTGCCTCACCATTTCAAGACTCAGATGCAACACCATGCTGCAGAGCATGGGATCTGGTCTTCCCATTGGCCAAGTAATACTATCCTGGCAAGTGAGGAGGGAAAAACACCCCACAGGGAAAACTGTGAACAATACAGCACGAAAGACAGGAGGAAAGGCAGGTGAATTTGTTCTCTACCCTTCCCTCAAACCCAACATAATGTTCCAGTCAAGTATCCTATCTAGTCTGGGCAAGTTATCACTGTGTCTTTGTGAAGCAGTCGCCAACCCTTTAAAAGAAATCTTGTTTCCCTTTCCTGCCTAGGTTTCCTTCCTTCTTTCCCTCACTCTCACTGAGTGAGGAATTGCACCTGCCAATAAAGCTCTAGTACTTAGGCTCTGCCTCAGGTTCTAAGTAAACTGAATTAAGACAGAATCTCACCTAAACCGTGACTTCAACCACCACTGACACAACCCCAACTCATTCCCCAACCTTTATATCTGATCCTGACTTTTCTGCTTAGCTCCAGACCTAGTTGGATCCAACTGTCAATGGACATCTCTATCTGGACATTTCAAGGGTATCAAACTCCTATCACAGTACCCTCCACTAAATATGGGCCTTTCTCCTGTGTTCTGGAAGACACAGAGATGGAAGAGACCCTAAAGGAACTCTCAACATGTTTGTAATGGGAGAAAGAAGGGATAACTGACAACTATAATAGAAAGACATGCTTACTAGCATAAGGTGGTGTCACAGAGTGTGAAGAAGTGCCGTGCACTGGGCAAAGTGCTTAAAGCTTTCAAGCATTATGTAGCTATCACCACTATCCTCTCAGGTGTCACTATTCCCACTGTGCAGAGAGAAAGCAGGCTAGAAATTAGATACTATGCCATAATCACAAAGCAACTAAAACCCAAGCACATTTGGAAGACACATATTCTTTGTTGATTCCCAAAGCAGAAAACATAACAGGCACCAGGGACTGGCAATTTCCTGAGGTGGCAATGCCACAGCTGTCAATAAATTAACAGGACGGGGCGCAGTGGGTTAAGCAACGCACTATGAAGCAAACCGCACCCACTGCAGCACGAGTTTGATCCCTGCCGCCGACCCACATGGTGTAGCAGATAAAGCTCTAGTACTTAGGCTTTCCTGCCTGGCCCGCTGCTCCCCTCAGCAGTGTGTTTCTGTCGATCTGCCTGTTCTGCATCCTGCTCTGTCTGGTGGATTCTCTCACCACCCCCACACCTCTGGCCTGTACCCCAGTGCTTGTATGCATAAATAAATAAATCTTTAATAATAAATAAATAAACAGGATGTCAGTTGAGGAATGGGGTGGAGTGAGGGCAGGATAATAAAATGAAGGGAAGAAAGGAGCTGGCATTCTGGACAGTGAGAAAAGCCTGAAAGAGCACTGGCAGGCAAAGACATTGCAAGGGTTCACTAAGGCTGGACCCAAATCACAGATGGCCTTGTGTGCTCTTCTAGTTAATTTTAAATTCTAGATGGAAGGACCAACTCAGAATTTAAAGCAGAAAGTGACATGGTCCAGTTTGTATTTTGGAAAAGCCCCATGAGAATTGGTTTGAGAGAGGAAAACAAGTTAGAGTAACCAGTAGCAAGCTTAAAGATTGCTGAAGTATCCAAAGCAAAAAATTATACACAAAATTAGCATCAGAGGGGATGGGAAAAATGTGAACAGATCTCTAACAATAGTGAAAGAAAAGCTGAATAAGACTGGGGAACTGCATTAGTTAAAGAGAATGAAGAAGGTGTCAAACATCCCTAGTTGTGGTTCGTCAAATCCAGAACATGGAAGAGATGATTGTTATAGACTTGACTTTGAAAACGATACCAACAGGCAACTGGATGAATGAATCTGGCACTCTGGAGAGCAGTGGTTCAAGTGATGATGATACTAGACCAGTCCCTGAACACTGGCCTGAAAAGCTATGGAAGATGCAAGAAGTAGAGGTGGGCCTGGCAGAGGTTACACACTCTCTCCCTCTTAATTCCAGATATGAAGTCAGGTGTCACATCCTCAGCTTAGGCCTTTCCCTCTTGTTCACAGTAACTTACTGCACATGAAATCAAGGGAACAGCATTCTACTGGACATTAGAGAGGGGGCCCCAAATTCGGCGCAGTCAAAGTCTCAGTATTCCTTTTCCTTCACTCTGTTCTGCACTAAATGTATAAAGTAGCACTCCCAGACCACACAAAAAGCACGGAAGCACAAGCTGCTTTAATCATGGGGTGAAGTCCTCAATTGGGGAACCTCACGCAACCTTTGGTGGTGGGGTCTCAGCCTACCTTTCACATGCCCTGAGGTCCCTCAGGAAGCTCCTTCCTCAGGAAGAAGGAAGCAGCTGAACAGCAAATTCAGGCCAAGGGGAACCCAGGTCAAGGGGTTGTAGGGGCAGGTCACTGACAGGTGGGAGTGAAGCTGAATGGGGCAGCTTTACATATACAGTTCTACCTGGGGGCTGCTGAAGTGGCTGTACATCAAGCAGAGTGGCACCAGGAGGACTAAGGGTAGGAGAGGACAGGGGAAGGAGCACTTAGGAGATGAGGCGACCATGAAGCTGATGCAGTTGTTCCTGGGTCAGCACCAGCCGATGTCTCTGTCCAAGGCCAGCCGCACATGAGAAGGTCACTTTGCCCATGTAGACAGTGTCATCCTGCTGCTCTTCTTTGGCCTAGGAGTCGGCAAGGGGAAGAGGTCCTCAGATCAGGAACTCACTTCAGCTGTGTGCCACTGACTGACTCCTAAGACCATGGCAGCCCAGTACCTGGCACAAAGGTTTTGGGACTCCAAGGCTATGGTGACCACATTGCCCAAATCAGAAAGAACTGTGGCACACAGTCTGACAAAAGGGAATCTGGAGCTCCTGCTGGTGTCAAAAGTCACAGAAGGCATATAACTGCTACAACTGTGGAACTTCTTGAGGCAGTAAAATTACTCTTGAATTACTTGTTAAGACGTGGCCAGGCAACTCAGTAGGTGCAGATGTTGGACCTGAGACCCCAGAGGTCTCTTTAAATTCTGGAATGGGAAGGGAAGGACCTTCCTAAGCCCACCATACTGCCCCATCCTTCTCCCCATGTTCCTTTTACCCTGAGGAAGGCTGATGAAGGGAAAGTGGCAAAGTCACTGGGGACCGTGGCTCCAGGGCACTGAGATACAGTCTCCCTGAGGACTTCATCCTGGTGGAGGAAGGGCACAAGCATTCATTTTAGAGACCTGCATAAAGTAGACCAATACCTCAATGATCTCACAAGAACACTACACCGGCAGGACAAGAACCCAGTCCTCTCTATCACTGTACTCTTGCTCTCACCTCCAACCCCACTCCCACCCCAACACTGTTACTTTACAGAACTTACCCTTCAAAGGTAACTCAAATCCTATGGTCTCTAAAATGTCATTCCACCCATTCAACCCTCATGGGGATCTCAAGCTGCACCTGAACTAAATGCTCTAAAGATAACCCTATACAACCCATTTTTGTTGACAGACTCTGTCTTCTGCTTGCACTGAGACAGTGAGCTCCCCACACAGGAACACTGCCTTCCCTTTCACCTCCTCCCCAATACACCATCTAGCACCAGGCTGGATCAGACCAAGATGAACTCCAGGGGCGCCTATGGAAATGATATATCCGTAAGGGTTCCACCAGGGATGCTCTGAGGTGAGCTCTGCTGGGTTAGGAGGGGCAGGGTCTGAGTTGACCTTGAGCTTCTCGATGGTATCACTTAGAGACTTGAGTTGAGCCACTTGTTCCAGAAGCTGGGCCGATGGGCTCTTGGCAGCTGTGGGGAAGACAGACAGGTGAGGCCCATCGAGGCGCAGGCAGGCAGCTGTACTAGAGCAAGGGTTAGGAGAGCAGGTATGATGGGGACACGCTCACGCAGCATACACATAAGAGTAAGTGAAGGGTCGGGGGAATGTCGTATTCATTTCAAGGTTCGCAGGTCCATACCAGGGCTGGTGCGAGTGATATCTACTACGTGAGTATGCGTGCTCAGCTGATTCAACATCTCCAGCAGTTGGCTGGTCTTACGATACAGTGCTCCAGCTGCTAGTTCACTGTCAGGGCCCTCACGGGGTGGGAGAGCGAGCTTTGAAACATGCAGAGGAGGCAAGGCTGCTAAGGATGCCTTCATCTGGGCTCCCTGTGGGGGAGAAAAAGAGCAGCGGTAAGAGGTGCTAGAAGGTCTCTGCCATTTGTCATCAATGAAGCAGGTATGTTCTGTCCCCAATCCAGTCTGCCCTGTGGCCATCTCACCTTGAGTATGCTGTTCTCATGCTGCAGCTGGGAGACGTGCAGCCTCATGGCAGAGATTTGCTGAAGAAGCAGTGGCGAGTCCTTCACAAGCCCGGGCCCTGACATGGGTCCTGGAGCCTGTCCAGGGGCACCTCCTGCAGGTACCACAAATGATGCCATCAGCCCCATGTGGAGAGAGCTCAAGGGGACTCCAAGCCTGCTCAGCCCCTTTCTTTATCCCCTCCCACCACAGCCGTGGTTGCTCCCAAGGGTTAAGTCGCACCCTATTCTCCCAGTCCCAATTCCCACCAGCCCTGGTAACCCCTGGCCAGGTTGGGTCTCTACCTCGCTGCTGCTCTTCTGTGCTCAAGATAGCCCATGGGGGAGCAGGAAAAGAGGAGAGAAGAATTAGATAATTTGGGAGTTAGGAGACACACCAGAGGACATGATTCTCCCTGATCACTATACCTTCTCTAAGAAGAACCTGGCTCTGCTCTCCACTTTGAAAGAAGAGCAAATATGTACTAAAGAAAAATAGGAAAGGGGAGTAAGGCCATGAGACAGACCATATGGCATGCGAGGAAAAGCAGTGGTATGTGTGATGGAGGAAGTAATCGGGGCATGAGACCTCCCTCCCTCATTCTCCATTTTAAAGAAGGGCTGGGGAAAGCTCCAGAGACCCTCCTATGTATCTACCCTTAGTGTTACTCCTAGAGAAAAACTTAAGAAAGGAGACTCATTCCAGCTCTCAGGTCCCACCATTACTCTGAGGCAAAATACATCATTTCCTGATAGGAATTTTCATAAATTCAGAACCAACCAGTGTTTGTTTAAAGAGCCTGTGTTACAACAGTACAATGTGTTAACTCTGGAGACCCCTTCCCTAAGGAATAGGCGCCTTCTAGAATCTAAAGTCAAGTAGGTACTTGGTCTTGTGCACACCACTGAAGGGGGCTTGGATGAGAACAAGACCATTGGTGAGGCCAGGTGACTAGACACAGGACAGCAAGGGAGGTGAGGGTTTAATTCCAAGGTAAGATTATCTTTGGAAGGTGAGAAGGGTAAGGAAGAAACTGGAAACAACTATAGAGCAGATGAGAACCACAATGGTAGCAGCTACCTCCTCGGTCAGGAGACTAGGAAGACTGGGCCTAGAAGCCAGAAAAACTCCAGGGGAGGAACCCTGGAGACACTAAGAGATCAGGCAAAGGACAGAAGACAAGTAAAATCAGGAAAATTCAGCAACAGAAGAGACAACCACACGACAGGGTAAAGTCACATGACGAAATGCAGTACGAAAGCAGAACCACCACCCAGGGCAGGCATTAGGTACAACTGTTGCCCTGGCAGAGTTAGCCCAGCCTACTGCAGACTGAAGACTCTCTGGGAAGGCGGGCGGGACAGACTGCAGACCCAGAAGGGACATCTACTGGAGTTCAACTGCTGTGTTAATTCTGAGCTGTACTTACAACTTGGTAGTACCCTACCTGGGTCAGGTGAGAGGAGCTCTGCACATACCCTTGGGAGACTAAAAACTGGGTGACAACTGCCACAGAGAAACCAGCAAGCACAAACACATTCCTATCTAAACACTTAGGGGTGGGAGGGGGACAGGGATCTAAGTGGAGTGAAAGACAGGAAAGAGGATGTTCAATCTCCTTTGGGTTGGTGCTGCTTATCACTGCACTCACCACCAGCAATGCCAGAGACCAGGGTCGCAATGCCCGATGGGGGCGCTCCCCGGATCCCCTCGATTGTACGTTTGGACTGGTTATTCAGTCGCTGCTTCAACTCTGTTTTCTCCGCCTCCAGCTGGTCAATGTCAGCCTGGAGTGCATCCATCGTCTCCTCAAACTCTCTGTGAAAGAGAATGTAGGCTTGAGCTGTGTCCCCTCCCCCATAGAATGACCCCCACTTCTCAGTCCTGACATGGGCTTGGAATAGCCCTGCTAGTGAAAAGCAAGGGTAGGTACAGGCTTAAGCTGCAGTAACACAATGGAGTTGGCAGTTGGTTCCATTGGGCAGGTTGGGAGAGGGGGAAGGGGTTGGAGGCGGAGGGCTGCTGGCAAGAGGGAGGGCTGGAGTAAGCAGTGAGGTCAGGGGAGGTGCCTGACTTCTCCTTCTTGCGCAGTAGTGCCTGGGTCTCCTCTAGCCGAGTCTGGACTTTCTCAATGCGCTCATCTGCATCCTTGGCAGCACTGTCCAGCTTCTTCTCCAGGAGGCTCAGTCGCACGTTGGCTTCACTCAGCTCCTCCCCCTAGATGAGGGCAGAGACCTTCTAATTTCCTTACAACCTTCCCTAGCCCCCAGGTCCCTGAGCTAGACCTTGATACAGAAAGCTCCCTAAGGGCCCATAGAGCTCCCTGTGGTCACAGGCTCTAGTTCTCCCCTCAACCCCAGACCTGTCTCAGTCCCGACTCCCTACACGCACCATTGTTCTGGGTCCCACATACCTCCTGGCCTCCCACGTCCCGAGCCTACTCTACCCTCACCTTGATCTTGAGTGACTTCTTCAACTCCTTGATAACTGTCTCTCGATCTTCCAGCTTCAAGCCCAGGCCTTCAGCATCTGTGATCTCTGCACGTAAGGCTGCAGCGCGCAGCTCAACTGGAGGAGGCTAAGAGTCCAGGAAAGGGCAGAAGGCAGAGGTGGGAGAGCAATTCACCAAAGTGTTCTTTTCAGAGAGAGCTAGTCAGGGAGAAAATTGTCTGGCCTTCTAAGCAAGGGAGTGCTCCTCAGACTGCTTTCCCAACTCTCCCACAACTAGCAGCGGCTCTGCAAGTCCTGTCCCCACGGGTCCCTGCTCTCTAAGGAGCTCCCCACTCACCTTGCTAGGGGGCCGCTCAGCATCATACTCTCCCTCCTGCATGGCTGTGGCCAACTTGTTCATGGTACTGATGAGGATGTTGCATGACTGGCGCAGACACTCATAAGGGCTGCTAGAGGGGGTCCCATAGATCTGTAGGAGCCAAAGGCAAGAGTTAAAACCCCACATAGTCACCTGACCCCTCCCCCACCTTCTTCCAAGTTATTCAGGACTCACCTGCTCACTTGCTTTGAAAGCCAGCTCTTCCAGTGCAGCCACAGGCAACCCTTCATTCTCTGCCAGTGGGGCAATGAGCTGAGCAGCAGCGGCTGCGACCTCCTGTAGCACAGCCACCACCCACGTCAAGTGTTTCCTGCAGTCGAGGAGTGTGTCGGATACCTGCAACAGGCCAGTGTCAGGAGCCCGCCAAAGTCCAGCGCCATGGCTCATCTACCTCAAAACCATTCTAGTGCCCTAACCAGACCCCAATCTTGACATGCAAGGGCCCTCATGACTCTACTCACTTCCTTCCCTTCCCCCCTCACAGCCCTAAACCTGTGGTCCAAATGCCAGTGCAGCTGGGATCCCAGGAGCATCTGTTCCTGGCATTCGCCTTCGGATCTTCTTGCAAAACTGGCGGATGTCACTACAAGATGTTTCCAGATCTCGGAGCAGCAGGGCAATATCCGAAGCCTCCTGCCCACCCTGACCAGGGGATAGGGAAGGGGTAAGGAACCAAGTAAGCATTAGGGCTGGAGTGAGGAAATGGAGAATAAGAAGGGAGAGAAACTCAAACAGCTGTAGTTGTGTGCTCACCTGCAGGAAAGCACGCAGTCGCCCCACCTCCACACTCATGCAGTCCAGGGCACTCTGTGTAAACTGTGGGGACAAAGCATGTGTGTGTCAGACCCCAACAGAAACCCTTCTGCCCGTCATCACCTCTAAGAACTCGCCACCCTCTGTTGGTCCCCAACACGAATTTATTCTCTGGCTCCCTTGATTTGGCTCTAATGACCCTGCTACTATCTTCTGTGACACACTTGAAGGGTTATAGCCCTTGATCTGGGGTTGCCCATTTCTGATCTCTACAGGGGGCTCAATCACTGGCCCAGACACTTCACCTTAATGTGGTCGGCCAGTTGCATGGTGCTGTCCTCAGGCTGTTCGGCAAGGTGGATGCTGTAGAGATGCTGAGGAGTAATGACAAAGAAACACAGATTCTTTAGATGTTAGAATAGTAATTCTTCTAAAACTGCAGTCTGAGACCTGGTCAAGAGAATCCAAAACCCCCAAGAATTCATTTCCTAAGGCAAATTCACCGAAGAGCAAGGGATGCCTCGGCAGCCAGGCTGGGATATACAACTTTGCAATATTGCTAACAGCTCCCAGCAGAAGAAACCTTCCCTCCCTCACATGCCAAACCTGAATTCTCGCACCAGACCTGGTAGTACTTGATGGCCTTGGTGAGAGGCTCTACATTGACAGTCTCATCCAGCTGATCCTTGTGCAGCAGCTCGATGAGAAAATCCAAGGAGCGCTCGTGGGCACTCATCTCAGGGTAGAGGCTGCCCACTTTCTTATACACATCCACATTGCACTGAGAGAGGGCACTAGAGACCAGAAAAGGGCCCTGTGAGGCCAGGGTCTTTCAGGTGATTTCAGTTCCAGTCAATCTCAAACCTGTGGCTCTGAACTGGGGAGTCAGGGGTCACTTACTGCTCATAGCGGTGGAGTGTGGCCTGCAGCAGACTTAGCGAGTACACCAACCCAGCAGCAAAGCTTAGCTGCTCCCCCGCAGCTCCTCGCAGCCCAGGTCGCTGTGAACAGTTTTCACTTAATTCAAACTTCTCCTGAGCCTGCTTCCGGATCAGCTCTGCCTGTGGGAAAAAGTACCAGGGACCGGGGACTCAGAAGATGAAGAACTCAGACTGAGGAATATAGTACAAGGAGCTGAACAAGTTTGTGGGGTCATGGACACACACGAGGAGAAAGTAGAAAGAGTGCTTCGATGGGCAGAGTCTCACATCGAGACCCTCATATCTGGGACAGGCCAATAATATGACTGCTGACAGTTACAAGGATGTAGGAACTCCTGCTACCTTTCACCTACAATGCTATCCTGCCAGTTTCCAACCCCCACCCCCGCCGCCCCCCACAACTCAGCACCCTCCACTAATTCCTAGACATCTTCTGGGTCTCAGTTCAAAAATTATTCCCTCAATGATAGCCCTCCATCTGAATCGTATCTCCAGCTGTGTTCTGGGGGAACAAAAGCAGCCTCAAGCAGTCAGCTTGGGCATACAACCTCGGCTACTATATTGGCAATAGCCACTTCATAGCACACCATTTGTAATACAGAGCCATTTGCAATTTTATTAACTGTGTTCCTCCACTAATGATAAACTTTTTGTGAAGGGGATACTGTATGTTGTCTACACTCAGCATCCTCCATGCCTGGTTCACAGCAAGTTCAACAGGTTCCTGTCAAATCGGTGTTGATAGGTCATACCTTGCAGATGAGACGAGGCATGAGTAGCAGCACCAGGACACAGTCATGGTCCCCACCTGGCCGAAGGAAGCTATCAGGCATGAAGGCTGTCAGCAGGGACATGTGCCGGTTGGCTTGGGCCACCTCCATCTGCCTCAATTCCATCTCAATTGCCTGGAAGTGGACAGAGAGGTCTCAGCAGGCTGCAAAGAACCCCAGAACCACCATGCCAAGTCCAGCAGATTCCCAGCTTCTAAGACAAGCCCAGACCAGGAGACTTCCAAATCACCACACAAAGCACACAAACCCCATACCAGTTCAGATACAATTATACCTAGAATGGGACCCCCAACACTCTCTTTTTCTGCCCACCAAATTCCTGACCTTGGCATGGGCCTTTGTCTCAGCAAACTTAATTTTGAAGTCAAAAGTCTCAGGAGGTGGCTGTTGCTGCCTCTCCACAGATGCTTCCTGCTGGTTTGTCAGTTCCCGATTCACATCCTGGTAGCAGAGACAGAGAATGAGGCAGAGCTACGTCATCAGGGAGGCCCAAGGAAACTGTGGGGAAAGCAGGAGGTGTGCAGGCACCTGTAGGTGGGCAGTTAGCTGGCGGTACTTCTTGATAGTCTGCTGGTAGTCGGCAACTGTCTCCTGGGCTGCTTCCACACGCTTCTGGGCCTCCCGCACCCGTGCACCCGCCATGTCCAGCTGCTCCCGCAGCTCCAGCTCTGTCTCCCGTGCATTCTCCTGTAGCTCATCGTTCATCTCATTCATCGCTTCCTGGGAAGCCACAAAGTAGTTAGGGCAAAGGGAAAGCAGAGTCAGGGTAGCATGCTAAAATGGGTCCACTCATCACACACATACAAAGCTGAGGGATTGTATGTCAGTCTCTCTGAATAGCTTGCTTGTCAGAGTCAGAAGCTAGGGGTCTGCTCGCCTCTTACCAAGTCTCCCACAGTCTCCCTTAACTCCCGCACTTTCTCTTCCAGATTCAAGTTCCGGTCTGTCAACATCTCCACCATCTCCTCAGCACCCAGAGCAGCATCCACCTATGTTACAGTTAGAGAACAGGGAGAAGGCTGCTGAACAGTGCCTGGAAAAAGGAGGCACCAACAAGAGAGTTGAAGGTAGGGGACTCTAGGCAAAGGGCTGGGTTCCCCAGACCTGCTCCTTGAGCTCATCAATAGTGCTCTCTGCCTGGGTCAGCTCCTCCTGCAGACGCTCCCGCTGTTGCCTCACAACCTCCAGTTCTTGGTTCTTCTTTTCCATAAGTTTCTGGAGTTTCACATGCTCCTGCTTCTCTGAAGAGGACAGATCCCGCATCCTGTGGGGAAGTAGGGAGAATAAGGGTGTATATAACTAGGCAACAGGCACCTTAATACATCTGGAGGCAGGAGAGCAACTCTGGAGCCAAGTGATGAGTTCACCTTACCTCACCAGGGCGTCCTTTAGGCGGGCATTCTGTTCCTCAAGCTGTTTGAGCTGGTAACTGGATGCAGCCCCATCTGATCCTGGGAAATTAATACTTTCAGACATGGTTCCATCCCCACCATTTGGGTCCCAGAAGCTCCTGGCCCCTTACCCTTCTCTTCAATCTCAGCCTTAAGGATCTCCAAGTCAGTGGTGAGCTCATCCACACGTTCCTTCAGTGCCTCCACTTCCTGCTGCAAGGACTCAGCTCGCTCTTCAGCCATCTCTTTGTCCAGAGTGGCCATCTCAATGGCATCAGCAGTGTCAGCCATCTCCTCCATGTAGCGTTCCTTTGCTTCCAGTGCCTCCTTGGCTTCCTGACAAAGGGTAGAGGTTGGGGCGGAGTGGGGAGGAGGACACAGATCAGAAATACCTCATGCCGCTTTCTTAGGCTGTTCCGGGCACCAGCTCCAGTCTAGTTCCCAATATACTTCCTGACCCCCACATCTCCCCAGCCACCCCCTTCATCCTTAGTCCCACCTTCCGCGCTTCCTTGAGTCGACGCTGCAGATCTGCCTGCTGCTCCTGCATTTTGCTCTTCCATTCCTGCACCTGCTCCAGCTGGATCTTGTGTTTCTCCAGTTCTTTTAACTTTGCCTTGTCTTCTGCCCGTTTTAGCCGCAGCGTCTCCAGTTTCTCCTCCAGGTCCCGTACCTGGGCCCTCAGCCCCTCCTCCTCCTGCAAAGGAGAGACTCTCAGTCCACAGCCACCTCTTCCTCCCCACAAAGGCTAAGGTGGAGCAGAAAGGACAAGAATATCTGCAATCATTCCAGTCCCAGGATCAAAAACAAATGCCATACAGACATCTGAAACAAAACCAGGGCATAGTACATATAGGAAAAGTGTGCAAGAGGGGAGAGAGAGAAGGGAAGTTTTGTTAGTGGCAGGATACCACAGGCTTTGTCCCCACCCTTCGATTCAAGTTCTGCGTATCCCCCAACCCTGGGAAATTTTCAAAACCTGCCAGAGATTACAGTCCCCTTTTTGCCTTGATTCTAGTTCACTACAACTTCAGTCCTTACCTTAGAGGGGGAAGGAAGTGGGGGCGCTGCTCCAGGAGAAGTGAGGGCCGGTGTGGGGATGATGGGTGCTGCCAGTGGAGTCTGAGCTGGGGTGCTGGGCTCGCTGCTGCTCAGTTCACCTGCTGATGCTGAGCCAGAGGGGCCCAGGGAACTACTCGCCCCGGCCACACCAGTACTGGCTGGGCGGGTGGGCTACTCAGAGGGTAGGGGCAGACCAGAGAGAATAGGGGACAGGGATGGTTAGAGAGAGGCAAGGGAAAGAGAGACATAGAAGGGAAAAAGTAGGAAGAGAGTATCAAGCACAATGAGAACAGAGAAATGTGGTGTAGAGGAGAGGGAAAATGACACTCGGTCAGAGATAGTGACAAGGACAGGGGGAGGAGGGAGGTAAGCAGAGGGAAGGGGAGGAAGGGATGGAGAAAGACATAAGATTATAAGGATCCTCCCTTGGCAAAGACCCGACATTCCTCCCAGCTCTGGCACTACCTTCCTTAAAGTAAAATCCTTTATTCCCCAGAACTCCCCTCTGTGACCCACTTGTGATCATTCTAGCATTTTTTAATAATTCTAATTGTTATCATCCCTTGAGCCAGGGCACTCCTCCCCCAGAGGGATAAGTGTCCCAATGTCATTTCCAGAAAGAAAGAACAGACTGGAGTTTTGTTCACCAACTTTCACATTCCCAAAAAAAGGCTGGTCTAAAAGTGGAGATACCAAGCCCTGGACTTCTACTAGGGGAATACTCCCTCCTAGCTCTTTGGGGATCAAACTGACTCTCCCTCCCTTAGTCTATTTCAGGGGACCCTGAAGGTGAAAGTTGTGCTCCTAGACTCCGTCTTGAAACAGGGCTAGTACAGTCAACCATCCTGTCATCCCCTTCCCCAAGACAAAGACATTATAATAAGGAGACAGAAGCCAAGCTCCAGTGGTGCTGAGGCGGAAGACCTTCCCTCAAGCCCCAGGCCCGGGAGTGGGTAAGCCTGCCCAGGCTTTCTCTTAGAGTGCTGAGCCCTGAAGCGCTTCCAGTGGGCTGCCAAAGACCACATGCTATTCACAGAGACCACCCCCGCCCCTGCTTTTCACCTGCCTTCTTAGCCCTGACATTTACACTGTTAAATTCTTCTTCACATCTCTTCTAAGTATTCCCACCCCACCCCCACTAACAAACTGGTTAAAATGTCTTTCTTCAAGAAACACTGCCTTGATTAACCATAACCACTCTCCTCTCTCTTACGCACTGAGATATTCCCCTGTGAACCAGAAGTCAGTTTCGCAAAAGGGGTCTGCAATTACCCAGTGCCCCTGATGGCACTGAAAAGAAAACCCAACTTTTACTTGTTCACACACATGCTGACATACATGCACATGCCTGAAATATGTGTGTGTGTGTGCACATTCAGGAGTGGCTTGCAGAGTCCTATTTTTTCTCACCTTGGGCCGCCGAGTTGTGGTCTGGACAGGCCAACAGGAGCCAGGGAAGTAGTCAGGAAAGAAAAGATAATGGCAGGAAGACAGACAGCAAAAGGACAGCAATGAGAGCAGAAGAAATAACAAGAATGGGGCTATGATTAACCACCCCTTCCTCAACCTCTACCCTTCCCCCTCCGGTTAATCACCTTGTTCCTACTCCAGGAACTCAAAAAACTCCCACTCCCATTGGTTCCTGCCCCAACATTTGTCCAACCATTGCAGAATAGATCCCTTCAGCTGCCCTGGAAATCCCAGAAGTCTCCTAGGCCGAGCCACAGGAAACCAAAGGGAGCAGCTGGTAGAGGAGGTCTCCAGAGATCAGTCCTTGTGCCATCAACTTTAAAAACTCCAGCCCAGAGACAGAGGCCCCTCCCACACACCACTCCCAAGGACTTTCCCAGGTCAGTCCCTTATTCAAGTATTGGACTCTGCAAAGGACTCCCTAGAAACACCATGTGACAAGAGCAATGACATGAGCTCAGAAGTGAGTGATAAGAACTCAGCAGAAAGAAATCAGGCCTCCTAGGCAGAACAACACTGCCATCCTTCCTCTTCCTAACCCCCCTTCCCCAGGACCAGATGCTGTAGCACTCCCCATCCCTAGGGCAGAGGGCTCAGGTGTCAGGAACATGAATATTACATCAGCCAGAAGCCCAGAGCTCAGCAAAGTAACCCCACCCAGGGGGAAAAAACAGAAAAGCGGGTGGGCAGCAGTAAAGAGAAACTACAGCCCCAAACCAAATCCAGAAATCCCTCAGGTTACTGTGAAGTGGTAATCAGATGATTAATTCCAAATTCCAAAATACAACTACTTACCGGTGCCTCACTGCTCTGACAAAAACAAGATATAGCTTGTCTCCTGTTTTTAGGAGACACTTAGCCCAAGGAGACCAAGCTGCATACCTCTTACCATAGGTAAAATTGCCAGAGCTGTGAGTCAAAAACTATCATAGTGTCCCGATCCCACGCCGTAAGCCCCTTACTACAAACTCCGGTGGAGGAGGCGTGCTGGGAGTACAACCAAGAGTCATTCTAGCAGCCTGGGCAAGGTAGCCCTATTAGAGGCATCGAGGCATCTGGACCTGCTTCCCCAGATTCTCTTACAGGAAACTTTCCCCAAATCAGTTTGCATCAAAAGCTGCCCAAAGCCCAGGCCTATCAGGCCACTGGAGTACAAGGCCAAGAACAGACTCAAAAGCAGGCAGGCCAGGGGAAAATGCCCAGGGAAATGGGTATGCAGTGACATATACTTCTCCCTGCCCCCCCACTTTCACCCACCCTCCTCCCCCAACCAGGTAAAAAGATGAAGTCAATCAGCCCCCACCCCCACCCCAGCAGCCTGCTGCCACCATAGCCTGGCAACCCGGCAGCAAGACCAGAGCAAGCAAGAGTACCTTTCGGGCTGTCGGTGCCTGTCTCATCATTGCAGAAAAGCAAAGAAAGCCGGGAGAAGAATGAGAAAGAGGGACAGCGGAGGATGAACAAACACAGAGGAAGGACAGACGGAGGGAGGGAGGGAGGGAGGGAAAGAGACCGAACAGAGGGAAAGGCGGCGGAGACAGGAGATTAGTGCATCAAATCCCAACAATGCAGCCTCAGCTTCCCAGTATGGTGGTTTCCCAGCTTGAAATGGCTGCGGCTCAGATGCAAAAGCTCCCAAAGGTGCGCAGTGGGGCTCCGCAGGCTCCGGCAGGCACCGGGCGAGGCGCCCGGCCCAGTTCACCAGCTTAGGTTGATGGCAGCCTCAGTGGCCGCAGCATCAGCTCCGCCTGACGTCATGCACCCACCCTCCTCTGCTCCGTGGGGGTGGAGCTACTGATCCTTGGTCACCTAGCAACCGCCTGGCTCTGATGGCTCCACCTCCTCTTCATGACAGAACAAAGTCCTGCGCAGAGCCTGCTCTGCTTCAGCCTTCAAAGAACTGGTTCTGGCTCCTCCCTCTTTTTCTCTGCCCCTATCCCACCCTCAAGAGTTTGCTCCAAGAAACTGGGCTGGGGCCATCTGAGAAATGGCACCCTCTGGAGCCAGGGCCTCACTGCTTCATCACTCTCTCATACTCACTCCCCTCTTCCCACATCCCCATCAATTCCACTTCTGTTTCTTCCACATATTGATAACGCCCTATGGCTGTTCATCAGGCACACACGCCCAGAGCACCCCTCCTGTGTCAGCATCAGCTCTAATAATAGTGTTTGGCTCCTCTCCCAACTCTCCCTTGGCTGATGGCAGGTTAAAGACTGTCTCTAAACGTTCCCAGAAAGAACTGAGCACCTGCAGAGATATCTGGGTTCTCTTCTGCACTCTCACTCAAAGTTCCTTCTTTTGTTCTGAAAACTCCCTGTTGCATATGGGGTGAGATCAGGGGGCTCTTGAGACAAGTGATCTGCTGTGAGAGAACCAATGGAGAGGAAGGCCTGCTTGGGGAGCCGGCGGGGGGGGGGGGGGGGGGGGGCGCTGACATTTTGCACCATGAGCAAAGGAGGCACTGTATCCCAGCACAGGCAGCCTAGGCTGAACTTTGCCACATTTCCCTAGGCAGCTACCAAAACCCCAAGTTTGGGGCATGGCCCAGACCCCACCGAGGATAAGATCAGGCTATAACCAGTAGCCTTCCACAAGTAACAGACTGCAGGTCCATGCTCTTCTCTTATTCAGGAGCCTGATATGAGATGAGGGCCCCAACCGGGAGACAATATTCAAGGGTAGAAGCCAAGTTTTTATAACTTTGAAATGTGTCCCAGCATTCATTAAAGCATTATTTTCCTCTTACCTCCACATTCCCACCCAAGTCAAGACCCCAAAGTAAGTAATCGTATGTGATTTCTCCCCTGGCACAATCCCAAAGTGAGGACCCACCACCAACCAGGAGTGGAAAAGGAGATGTATCCTCTCCCGTTCTAATGCCCCAATCCCATGCAAGGTCAGTAGGCCTGAGCTAGGCTGGCAATAAGGAAATCACAGAATCATACATTCAGCACAGAATGTACAAATCAGACAGGCACATGCAAGTCACAGACAGCTTGGGCACAAACATGCCCAAGGCAGGGCTGGTGTGAGGAAGTCATGGCAGCGACTTAAGAGTTTAGAAGAGCTGTGGACGCGCACAATTGAACCCCACTCCAGTAATGGCTGGTGGAAGGCTGCAAGGGGTGGGGGAGGTGAGCCTCGGGCACCACAACAGAGGAAGAGGTGGAAAAAGACTGATGGAGAAGAGCAAGATGGGCATTCATGGCAGTGCCCATCCAGAGGCAGGCACACAAAGAATCCCAGGCTCCCCAACCTGGCACTGTTCTTGTGCTGTTTCCAAATCTCCTGCCTCCTTGCCCAATCATCTCACATGGTACTTTCCCTACCTCCAACCCCCCAATCTCTCCTCCCTCTCCCCTGGAGCTTGGGCTAAGTGAGAACCCCTGTAACCCAGTAAGAACTCTATCCCATGCTACTGCTATTAATAGTCAAATGCTTGGGAGTCCTGAGGCAGTGATGAGTGTGGGGTGTAAAGGCAGAAGAACCTACTTGACTAGTACTACCTGGACCTGGACACTGAGCCTGATCTCCTTGCACCCCTCAAAAAACTCTGAAAGCCAAGGCCACCGTTTCCTCTGGCCATCCCAGCCCCAAGGTCACACACACATGCATGCAGCAGCCCAAGTACATGCAAGACAGCTGGGGAGGGGGCTCATGGCCCTCACCCACCCAGGCACAAACAGTAAACACACCACCTTCTTAGGCTTCAGTCCCCGCTGCATGAGGAGTAGGAAAGGGCAGAGTTAGAGAACAGATGTCACACTGTGCTAGCTGGCCAGACATCCCGGGTGCAGGCATTAAGACAAGTTTAGGTATACACAGGGAAGGGGAAGAGTCGCTGCACATCATTGTGTAAGTTAGATGAGCGGTCCCTCAAGGACCAGATTCTAGGATATCCACATCCTTGCCCAAAGAAGCTGCAGGATCTGCAGTCCCACCTCATATACCCTGCTAGGGAGCTAGGGTGGGTCCCTGCACACAGACTAAAACAGGCAACAAAGGGCCAGCTCCTAACCATTCACTTGTGAAAAGGAGTGCTTCTTCTTCCTTTAGTTTCTACATTACCCATAGCCTCAGATCTTTTAGATCTTGGCAGCCATGGATACCAAAAAGTGGGAAGTTAGTATTGTTACTAGGATTAGATTTGCCCTTCCTATCAACCCAGGCCTCAGTCCCATCTGACCCTGAACATTTGGGCCCCAGTAATTTTTCCCTACCACCACCTTACTCCACCCCTAAAACAGCAAATCATACCAGAAAGCTTTCTTCTCAAGAGAGGTTAGAGACTGGATAGCTAACTCAACTTACTCACCTATTGCTTCTACCTGCCTAACATTTGGCCTTCTTCCTCTCTCTTTATTATTCTCCACTCCCGCTCACCATCACTTACCAGCTTACTGGTCTTTGCAGCTGAGTCAGTTCCCTCTGCAGAAAGCAAACAGAAACAAAGTGTATGTGTATATTTTGTGTGTGTGTGTGGAGAGAGATGGGGTAAAGAACATCACGTCAGAGAAGGGGAAATATAACAAATGAATACACAGCAGAAATGGAAGTTCTCAGGATCCACTGTGGTCCCATGAGAAGACAACTGAAGTGCGTGGTCATTACCTCTTTTGAGGACCTTGGAGGCAGAAGAATCAGGTGTCTCTGGGGAAGTAGTATCTGCTCCATCTTCAAATACCTGGATCTGAAGCCACAGAAAAGAATCAATATGGCCAGATCAAGGATGCCATATTATGGATACCACCCCAGGCTCCAAGCAAGCCTGGGTTACAGGGGAGTTTCTCTAAGAATAGGTCACCAATCTTCCCTCCTCTATTACCTTCTACTTTCCCAACCATTGATTTATGATCATACCCAGGAAAAGGGTATACCAACACAACAGCTGCACATGTAACAGACCATGTGAACACGTACACATGTGTACATACCTAAGCGCACACATATACCCACACACAGAAGCAGGATGTGAGTACCTGGGATTGGCGCACAAAGATGCCATGCCCTTCATCACAAGTGAAGTATTTCCTGCCTTGGACAGTTCCATCATTCTTGCCTTTTGCTTCATCCAGGATCACGCCTACCCACTTGCCAGTGGCAAAGAGTGTGGCTCCAACATAGGCCACAGTGCCTCGGTGGCCTTTACCAATCACTTCCACGCGGGAACCTACTCGCAGAGGCCGGGCACTTGCCTCTGCACTCATCCTGCTGCCACTGGGCGTCTGGAAGAAAGATACATGCAAACACACACGGTTAAAGGTCTCAGGTCAAGTGTCATTCTAATGCATAAGACTCACCATCCTGGACTGAAAAGAACCAGAAGTCACTTCCCAAAGCCCCATTCTCAGTGTGAAGTGGACTTCCAAACGCCTTATTGAAAAACGTCAGTGATCTGTTCTTCTAAGATTTTTGCACACTCTGGAATCTCCCAGAATTGTTAAGAGTTTATATTTAAATTTTATAACAAATCAGAATTCATTGATAGATCTGTGAATGTCACCACATGGCTGTTTTCTCAGGAGCACCACCCCCAAGGAGGGGAAGAAAGCTCAAGAAAATACCTCAATTTAGATGAGGCTCCCCACAACCCAATGCTCTGATTCAGGAGCCTGAGCAAGGAAGACAGGCAATTCAGTAGGTGACCCCACAGAATCCTGTTCCCATCCCCACCATCACAGCCCATTCAACCATGTACTCCCTTCTTCCTGCCCTGAGCCCTGTTCTAGCAACTCTGTATGTCCCAAGCTCTGGAGGTCCTTGCCCCAGGATGCGTTGCCAAAAAAAGAAAAACAAAGGCCAGGTAAATCAGATCTGCCCCATCACCTGTCCACTAGACTCTGCCCTGAGGTCCAAGTGGATAATGCAAAGGAACACACTAAACATTGTCCTTGGGAAGTTCTCAGTTTGACATAACTGTGATGACAGGACATAACATGAAATTAGGTCTTAAATAGGTCTATGGCTTAAAAGAATATCACACCTAAGCCATTTTTAGCAGCAGCAGCTTCATGAACCAGGGACCTTGCAGCAAACAGATGAAAAAGGCGTAAGTAAGTGACACCATGGTCCTAAATATTCCACAGGGCTCCCTTCTGATGCCCCACTTGGCTTTAGAAGGGAGTCCTGTCAAAGCATGTCACTCCCTAACTCCCTTCCCCAAAGTATTCATCTAGGGAGATGAGGCTACAGCTCTCCAGGGCTCTGGGACCCCAAAACTGTACCTGGAACAGCAGGATGATTCTCATGGATCTGACAATAAAAGGAACTTACAGCGACATCAGGGCTGGCCCCAAACTCAGAGACTTCCCTCAACCTCCCAACCCTAATAAGGCTCTCAGAGCCAGGTGGATACAACTGTGGATATGGATTTAATCTCAGCCAAAAGAGACAAAAAGCAAGTGACAAACAAAGCAGCTCTCACGAAAGGCTTTACTCTAAGGCCATGCCAAACCACCAACTCCATACAGAGTTTCCAAGATAGTGTAACCCCCTTCAGGAACCTCTGGCCTGAGGTTCAGTTAGAGTCAAAGCTTGGGCCACTTAGGGCTCAACTCTAAATGGGGAAGCCTATTCAGCCTAGCACCATCAGGGTTTTGAGTGGCCCCAGCCTGCTCCAGCCTGTCTCCCCAACCCCCACAGAAATGATGTCCACAGGCACACAGGCCTTCTCCAGCATCCCTCCCAGGTCATCCCAGATCAGGGCCACTTACCCGGCTATACACGTGCCTCTTGCTCTGGGCCATGTCGCTCACTGAGCCTCTACCCCCTCCCCCAGCTGGCCAAAGACAGAGAGAAAAGGCAGAAACCTAGGCAGGAGGGTCAGGGCTCCAGGCCCTCATGGACAGACATAGAAGCCGTCAGGCACGGTCCTCCCCAGTCCATGGAATTCACTCAGTGGCCTACCAGGGTAGGGACGGGGGCAGAGATGGGGACTAAGGAGCAAGTCCCCCCTGCTGCCTGAGGATTCTTGAACCCAGAGACACCGAATCCTGCTTGCCAGCTGATGAGTCTCACTCTGCGCTAGTGCTGCTCTGGACTTGTCAGGAATGGCATTATCCTCTGGGTCCTAGTGTCCCCCTGCTTCACCTGGGCCAAAAGAGAGGGGCAGGAACTAAGGAGCTAGGCCCACACTACAGACCCTCAGCACTCACCTCTAGTGTAAGCTACCCCAGGGCTGGGCGCACAGACCTAAAGGTTCCACCTCACTGGTACCCCCGGTGTCTCTAACTGCCACCCTCTCCCCAGCAGGATATGAGGTTCAGCAAGCCCAGAAGCATCAAGCTTCAAAATGATTAGCTGCTAAGGCCTCCACAAGCAAAATATGAGTCTCTCAGGCCTCTTTCTAGTGCTCTTCTCTTTCTCCCCTTCCTAAACTCTGGATTCCAGGTCCAAACCCATGTGATTCTGGATTTCAATCTCACCACTAAGTCAGAGGAGCTAGGCCTGTCCAATATACAGCAACAGAAGGGCAGTAACAGAGACCACTGAAACAACACACAGAAAAGAAAGTCAAGTACCCCAGTTCCCCCCATGCTGGCAACAATTACCACAATCACTCTTCCTTCTGCTTGTTATACAGGGAAGTCTCTGAACCCCAAGAGTATCAAGTTCAATTGTGGTCAGAAACAGAATTCTGCTTTCCCCTTGCACAAGATCCAATCCACCTGAGCCACATGGCTCTGGCACTCTTGGCCTTGGCTCCCAGCTATCTCCTTAATAGAATCAATGAGATGACCTATCTTCTATAATTCTGTGTTTTAAAGTATTCTTTAATAACCATCATATTTTATATAAATTATAATTTAATTTACATAAACTTAAATTATAGTTTTTAACTTAAAATGTTTAATAAGATTATGTATGCTTTAAGAGGTCTCCAGAGGACTCTACTTCATTTACCTATCTAATATGGGCTAGGAAGCAAGAAAGAGTCCCTGACCCTAAATGGGCAACAAGGTTAGTTTGGGACCTGACCTGTGACTCTAGTGGGTGCAAAGGGATCTAGAGCACCTGGGCCTAGAGAGAATTGTCTTGTCTGCACTTAGGCTTCACTGCAACAGAGTCATCCTCAAGTCCACACTTTTCTAAGGCAGGCCGGATAGCCTAACAGTGCAATGAAAGTCTATGGCCAGACCCTCTAAGAAACCTTTTCTTTCCTCCCCTGCAAAATCTCCATGTTACGGCTCCCTTCCCTATTCACCGTTACAGAGGTGGCAATGCCACTCAGCTCCTCGCAGCCTGGGCTACACACATTCAAAGCACTTTACAGTACACAGAGTACCTTAAAAAGTAATTTTATAAGACCACGGTTAAGAATATCAGTTATAGATGCACACTGCTTATGTTCAATTCCCAGCTTGACTACATAGTAGCTACATAAACATAACATTGTGTACCTCAATTTCTCATCTATCATCTGAGAACAATCAATGAATAGGTACCAGAGAGCCACTGTGAGGACTGGCCAAGATAACCCATGTAAAACACTTCGGACAATGCCTCATATTTAGTAAGCACTCAACAAAAGTTAGCTAATAACATTGCTATATTCACATTCTGTCATGATAATGAGGCAAGCCAGGGAAAACACTAACAAGGAAACTGAGAGTCAGAGAGCAGAACAACGTCCCTGAAGTTATGTGGAAAGGAAGGATTGGAGCCAAAACTATAACCAAAGCCTGAGCCAGAAACCTCTGTGCTTTCTACTATCCTCCACTGTTACCACGTATTTCCAGGCTCCCAAGGACATCTTCCTCTAGATCACACCACCTTCAAAGATTCAGGAATACTTAGATCTAAGAACAGTCTTAAAACTCACTAGCCACACAAGCAAATATAGTTACCTAACTTCTTGGAGGCCGTTTCTTCTTAATGTGGGAATATCTGTCATATCTGATTAGCATTATGAGGCTTAAGTAGATATACACATAAAAGCACTTTGTTAAAAGATCAGAAGCTGTTAGAAGCACAAAGAAGTACCTGAAATAACTTGTCATATGTAAGTCTTAAAAGGTCTAGATAATAGGGCCTCCCTGGTGGCGCAGTGGGTTAAGCAAAACGCACTGTGAAGCAAACCACAGCCACTGCAGCACGAGTTCAATCCCTGCTGCCGGTCAGGGGGGGGACCCACATGGCACAGCAGACCTCTCCTGCCTCACCCGCTGCTCCCCTCAGCAATGTACTTCCATTGATCTGCCTGTTCTGCTCCCCGCTCTCTATGGTGAATCCTCTCACTCCCCCACACCTCTGGCCTATACCCCAGTGCTTGTATGCATAAATAAATAAATCTTTAAAAAAAAAAAGGTCTAGATAATAAACTTTATAAGGAATTACACATAGGAAAAAGGAGAACTAGAAAGAAAAGGGGTACCAAACTATTCCTTGAAATATGGGTTGTTTTGGCTATGTGGAAAGTTCTATGAACACTGTAAGTTATGAAGAGACAAAAATAATTTTGCTTGACTAGGGAATAGTAAAGAAGATGAGCTTGGCTGAAGTGGAGAATTCTAGTGGAGTTCTATCAAACTATAAGTCTTGTCAAGCAGAGACTACAACTTCTCTATGACTCCATTACCCTTAGCTCAGAGTCAAATATTTATCAAAATCAAAATAATACTGACATACTAGAGGGTAAGTATGATGAGTTTAGCACCAGGAGATGTAGAAGGATTTGACCTGATAACAACAGGAAGCCAGTTCTTCCTGAACACGAGACTGGCACAGTGAAAAGTACTTCAGGAAGATCAAAGCAGTTGGCAGGGCAGTAAACACAGCAGTAGCAGCAAGCAGGCCAGGGGTAAGCAAGGGCGAGAAGGGCCTGAACCAGACTAATGAAAGAGAGGAGGAAAGGGTTCAGTGCAGAGACATGTAAAAGCCCTGAAAAGGCCTTGTGATAATCAGGCATGGGGAAAGAGGCAGCAGGGCTGTGGGCTCCAGAGATGAAAAGACCTGGGTACAGTTCTGGTTCCTATTTCCTCATTGTATTACTCTGGATAAAGTATTTAACTTTCTGAGCCCCAGTTACCTCAGCTGAAAAGGGGGAAATAATGCCTACCTCACAAGGATATTGTGAGAGTTAAATAAAATTGAAGTAAAATATTTAGTGTGGCACTCACCACAGAATATGTGCTCAACAAACTATAGATATCATCTTCTTCACTGAGAGGGTACACCAATTATGACTTACACAGAACACAGTAGGGACTCAAATTTGCATGAGTACATAGATGCATGTGTGCATGAATAAGTAAATGAATGAATAAATTCTGGAGTTTTCAAACACGCACAAAGGAAAAACAACAATGATTGAAAGCATTAACAGAATGGGGAGGAAAATGGGAGAAAAAACTGAATATGTCAGGAGAGCAAAGTCTTGCTCTTAAGGCCGTCTCTTGGACAGAATTAACTACGTACAATAACACAGGCATTTCACTGCATTCGTTACATCCTTCCAAATCCAGATGAGATTCCATTATCTCCATGCTACATGTGATGGAACTGAGTCTCAAAGTCAAATGACCCACCTGAATTTCACAGTGAAAAAATGGCAGGGAGGCACATTTGACTACAACACAGGGAGGCATCCACAGGTAAGTGACCCTTCAACAGCACTCACGGGCCCCACCAACATCACATAGGACAATTCTGAGTTTTAGGTTCCCTAAGCCAGGGAGTAAAGAGATACTTGCTGGATTTCAAAACTATTTTTCTTCCCCAATGATACTTAAAATACTGCTAAAATATCTAGGAAAATGGGGAAAGGAAGGGAAATCTTTATTTGCTAAACTGGTTACCAAAGGTCTTGGAGAATACTTCAGAAAACAATAGGGAAACAAACTGTTGAGAATTAAAGAGGAACAAGTGAGGAATAAGTCTCTGGCACCCAGCCTGCACCATTTCTAGCCACCTTTTCCTCAGCATCCATTGAGCCCCTGGTCACCTCTTGTTTCACCTCATCTAACCTCAATCCTGAGCTAACCAAACTGCTTTCCCTGATCCCCTTCATAAAGGAGCTGGTTTGGGGAACTCCCTGGTGGCACAAGGGGTTAGGTGGCAGCACTGTGAAGCTGTCTGCAGCCACTGCAGCACAGGTTCAATCCTGGGCCAGGGAGGTGACCCATATGGTTCAGCAGACCTCTCTCCTGCCTTGCCCACTGCTCCCTCAGTCAATCTGCCTGTTCTGCTCCCCCACTCTGCTCTGGTGACTCCTCTCACCCTCCACACTTCTAACTTGCACCCCAGCTCCTGTATCCATAAGTAAATAAATATTTAAAGAAAAAAAAAAAGGAACTGGTTTGAATGCTAGGTCAGTCTGAGAGCAGAACGGAACTGCATCACACACCAGGTAGAGCAGTTTGGTTCAAAGAGATAAAAGGAGACAACAGTAATTAGCAAATATTCATATTTTCTTTACACTAAGACTAAGGCTAAAGTTGTACATTTCTGAAAGCACTAGTAGGGAAGAGGTAAATCCCTCAGAAGTCAGGAAGGGGGGTCTGCTCACTGAATGGAGGCTGGGGGACTGGAAACTTGGAAGCTTAGATTCCAGATACACAAAGGAATCCAGAAAGATATTACACAGCCTTTGTTACTCAGTCCCACTCCAGTATCTACCCTACCGATCTCATAAAGATAGGGTCTACACCATAAATGGACTTTCTAGCTCATTATCCCGCCCCACACCCAATGATTGAAACCCTCTTTCAATCTGAATGAAGCTCTACTGCCTCCCAAAGGTACTCCCCTCCTCCAGTAATACCCAGAGATTCCAGGCATCCCTCCAATGGGCCCAGACTTCTAAAGCCAGGAAGGCTGGCTACACAGTATGTCTCATTTGTCCTCAATAAAGTAACTTTTGCAGAAAGGTAAGAGGCACTTGAGTGCAGCCCTGTTCTCAAAAACTGCATCCCACCCAGTGTTAGCAGGAGTCCGACTTAGTAGTTCCTTGGAAGTCCCTGCCGGTTCCTCTCCACTCTCCATGAATTACCCAGCAAGTCCCTAGCACTAGGACCCTGCAGACAGGGAACTTTGAGCCTGCGCTCTAAAGCTAGAGATGCACCATTTCACAACTTCAGCAAAAGCCAAAGCAGCCAACAAAGCCACTGTCACCTCGGCTGTGCTAGGTTCTGCCATTTGGGCAGCTCACTGGCCACTCCCCAGAAACAGAGCATTCTGTCCTTCCTTTTTTTAAATCCACGTCATCATCTGATCATAATGAAAATCAATCTTAAGTCACCACGCAAAGGCGTATCCATGGCAACCTCAAGAGGAAGGACACGGAAATGATGCTCCAGTGGCTGCAGCAGAAAAAGGTAAGTCCGTTTCTCTTCCATCCATGCCATCCCACCATTCTCCCCTTTCACTCAAGCCAGTTGTGTATCTTACCTGCAAGTCTACCTATCATACTAACAGGGAAAATACAAAAGGTGCTAAAAATCTTTGTCATTACATACGGTTATAGATCTGCTGAAACTGGCAGAAAAAAATTTTCTTTCTGTCTGGTATGGACAAGATCTCTTTTCTTATCCACTGTCTCAAGTGACAGTCTCAGTATGCAGTAACTGACAAATCACCACCACTCATTTATCTTTCTAGTCAGAACGTCAGGAAATCAATCAAGGATTTAAGAGTTATTGTAGAAAGCCAGCAGCAACACTGACTCCACCACCCTGCCCACCCCAGCCCCTACAGTGCCCACGGACTGACTGGGTAAGACTCTCTCCTTAGCAGCCCTAGACTCCTGCTCCTTAAGGTCCAGAAATTGGGAATTGGGATTAAATTCCTGACTGCTCTGATGCCTCAAGGGAAGGAATGCCATCTCTGCTGAGATAAGAGATTCATCAATCCTCCCTGCCTCAATTTCCTCTTCTGTAAAATAGGGATAATAGCAATCTTTCTAACAAGATTGTAGTAAAATCACATGAGAATGCCTGAAAAGCACTTAGAAGCACTCAATAAATGCCAGCCATTGTTATTATGATTAAGATGGAGAGGCCTCCAGTGCAGGACTTAAGTTCAAAGGATAGTCAACATTCTTGGAGTCTATTTCAAGTCTAATCTCTTTTCCTTTCCTCTGGACAGTTGTTTGAAGCTTCCCCTATCACTTTCAAGTGCCTATTCCATAGAATTCCTTTGAAATCTAGATATATCTGCAGCTGGTCATTGCCTCTTTCTTCCTACATTCTTTCCTTCTATCATTCATCTTCAAAGGAAATGATATGCCCTTCTTTCAAGGACAACCCTCTACGCTCCTCTGAGGATTTAATTTAGCAACCATCTTTTCTCTTATGTCTTCAACTGCACCATCTCTAATGGTTCCAACACATCACTAGATAACCATGCTCAAGACTCTTCTATTTTAGGAAAGATCCTCTCAAGTCTCTGCTACCTCCTCCACAAGCTGCCATTCCAGTCTTCCCTTCCCTGCCAAACTACTGAAAATGAGTACACCCTTCCTTCCTATCTTCACTTCCCAGTCACTGCTCAATCCATCTGACTCCTATCCCTACCACTCCACAGAAGTTGAATATACTGAAAAAGAAAAAACACCCCAGTGACCACATTCTCCTAATTGTTAATCTCCATGTGTATTTTCCAAGCTCATCCTACTTGACCTCTCAGTAGCAATGAGGCTACTGATACTGTTCCCAGAACTCTTTCCTCGTCTAGCTTCCTGGACAACATTCTCTTCCTTGCACACCAGTCCTCCTCTCTGTCATTCAGCTCTCTATGAGCACGACTAAACTCATCCATCCCCACAGCATCAATTACCACCTACACCTACCACCCTGGGGACAAACATCCCCCCGTACCTCATGTCCACAATTCCACCAATCTACTATGAGCCGGAGACCTGATCCTCACCCAAATTCAACCTCACCCAAAACAAAGCTGGTATTTTTCTCCTGAAAAATGTTCCTGCTCTACGTTCTCTCCTTACTAGTAGCACACAATCCACCCAAAATAGAAAACTGAGTCAACCTCAGCTCTCCTCTCTCTGTCTCTCAACAACCAATTAGTCATTATGTCAGGTTAATTCTGTCTCTGCAGTTTCTCCCATTACCTTCCCCTCTCTATCACCACAGACACCTAATCCAGAGCATAGTCCTAAACCATGCCTAGGTTATTACAATAAGTCTCCAGATTCTCTCTCCCTTAGTCTATTTCATCAGTTTCCCAAAGTACACTCATGTCACCTCTCTGCCTAAAAGACTCTAAAAATCTCTTACCATAGCACTGCAGTGGAGGCCATTAAAAAACCTGGCCTTGTTATGAATCTAGTCTCATCAATCCCCTCTCCATTGATCCCAGAGTTCTTTTGCATTCCAGTCATTTCAATCTACTACTCCCCCTTTATACCTCTGCAAATGTTACAGATGTCACCAGGGTCATTCTCTCTCCTTAGCTTCAAGGCTCGGCTCAGTGACCACCTCTTTCCTTAAGGTCGCCCTGACACCTCCATGTAGATATCACTCATCATTCTCTACTCTGCCCGTACATAGCACTGGACATAAATCTATTGAAATACCACATTTTATTTAAAATATTGTCTCCCTTATCCCATCATGAATTCTTTCAGGGCAGAGAGTTTTTTTAATCCATCTCCATATCCTAATACTAAACACAGAAGACACTCAATGCTGAATAGCCACATGCACCAACACCAGGCTCTAGGGATTTAAGTTGCCTTTGAAAGTTTTCCAAGAGTAGCTCCACCCTTGAAACCCACAAGGAAGAGTAATGGTCATGCACACACATACATATAGACAAAGTACAGGATGGTGCCAGATTCTAGGGAATTTGGTAATGACATTAAATCTCAATCTCATATACTTCCAGGGTAAAAAGACTACAAAGAGGGCTCTAGGGAAGTGCAAATCTTTTCAAGAAACGGCTTTAGTGAGGTTTTGGTGGTAATACAGGTCTAGTTTCTGTTTCAGCAAAGCCTTTGTAGGATAGCAGGAGCTTCAGAAGATTAGATAGCTTGTCCATCAGTCAAGTGCAACTGATACTGGCCAAATTAAAAAAAAAAAAAAAAAAAAAAAGACAGGAAGCCAAACTCAGAGTCTCTAGGATGGCAAGTACCATAATATAGATTTGAATCAGTCACTGCTCAGGACTTACCTCCTCAGGAACACTGAGGACCTAGTTTTCAACTCCTTTGGAATAGGACAAATAACCCAAGTCCCCACAGTACCACCCAGTAACTGCAGATAAGTCAAGCAACCTGGGAACCCTCTACTATAATCCTTCCCAACCTGTTAACTCCAGTAGTCACCAGCAATGACAGACCTGGCAGAGCAGAATCTAGAGTGGCGACTGTAAATGGTGTTATGATTCTCCTGATTATTCTGACTCCTACCTAACACCTTCTCCTTTGTACCCTCCCCTCATGTTCAGTCAGGCCCAACTTATCAATTCTTTCTGAGTATTGCCTCCTGCTTCCTTCGCCATTACAACTGTCATCACTTTGGTCTGCCATTTAATAGCTTTGAGAATTATGGCATTTACCTTAGCCTCTTTGGTACCTCATTTATAAAACAGGGTAACAGTCGCTCTGCCTACCTCACAGGATTACTAAAACAAATTAAATTACATCTGGGAAAAGTTTCGGACTCTGTAAGATGTTATGTGTAAACAATGCTATTAGCATCAATCTAAGCACTCTATTATTGAAATGTGAAGTATATCTTACTCCCTACATCTCCCCTTCCCCACGTTACACACCACAGTAAGACAATTACCCTTTCTAAAATATTGCTTTGCCAGCATATTTACCTGTCCCAAATCTTTTACTGACATATCATTTATTTCTTTAATCAAAGGATCTGTACCACGGTCAGCTGTTTAGGATGTTGTCCCCTATCTTGCAAACCCCATCTAACCTTCAAACTCCAGTAAAGGTCCACTGTATTCTATAGAAAGAATAAATTTAAAAGCCAGAGACTTGAAACAATGTCACAGAAGAATTAAAGGTCATTCATTTTCGAGAAAACATTTAACAGCTGTCATTTAAAACTTTGAGTCCCCTTTTAAAAGAGGGATTGGGCCTCCCTGGTGGCGCAGTGGGTTAAGCAACGCACTATGAAGCAAACCGCAGCCACTGCAGCACGACTTCAATCCCTGCTGCCAGCCAGGCGGGGGACCCACATGGCATGGCAGACCTCTCCTGCTGTGCCCGCTGCTGCCCTCAGCAGTGTACTTCCATTGATCTGCCTGTTCTGCTTCCTGCTCTGTCTGTGGTGATCCTCTCACCCCCCACACCTCTGGCCTGTACCCCAGTGCTTGTATGCATAAATAAATAAATCTTTTAAAAAATAAATAAATAAATGAGGGATTACACTTTTTCCCCCCCCATTGGATTCCAACAGTATGGAAGTTGCAGAAATGTACTATTTCAGCAAGATGAGAAGTTTTCTTACTGAGGTATCTCAAAATGAAATGGAATTCTTTATATGTAGTAAATTCCCCAGTATTAGAAATACTTAAGTCCAAAGTGGCCATTTGGTAAGGCTACGGTGGAATTCAACTATGCCAAGGGTAGATGAACCAAAATGAAAGCATGATCTGAAAAGAATCTCAGACATCCTCTTGTTCAGCCTCCAGTTTTCTAGGCCAGGATAGGTGAAGTGACTCGCTTAAGGCAAGAGTTTGTTTTGGAGAGCAGAATACCCTTCCTGTCAATTGAGTGACCTAAACCTTTGCTACTCAAAGTATGGTCTGGTCCACGGACAAGCAGCATCAGCCTCAACTGGGAACTTGTTAGAAATGTAGAACTAACCAGAATTTTCCCAACTGTATTAAAGTTCCAACGCACTGATTCACACTGTCCCTTCCAACCTTTGAGTATCTAACTCTGGACCTGCATTTCCCAAACTGTTTCAAATGTTAAAAGAGGCTACACCTGGAAAAATAGTATTTCCTATTCAAATGTGGCAAACCGTTCATGTCATATTTACAATGGGAAATTCAAGGTTAATATAATTAAAATATTGAAGGCTTTAAAATACTAGTAATTGAAATTTTAGCCCTGAATTTTTCAAACATCTTTGAGCACAAAATGCCTTAAAAAAAAAAAAAAAGCATTACATCTTTTAACATCACATAGTTCAGATTTTCGCAATATAGCAGGTAAAGAATATTCAATCTCGACCTCACACTTTAGAGATTTTTGACTCTCAGTACTTTAGGTATCCTGGGTTAGTAAGTGGTCCATATGAGCTTGCAATAAATGAGATTAAGTTTCTAAGTCACCACCTCTTTGAAAACAGCAGAGCTCCTCATCCAAGTGATTTACCTGTGGTTCTGTCCAAAGACAAAGGAGATGCACAGGGTGATTTCTCCGGAGCTATTTGGCCAGTTCGGGCGGACCCCGGGGAAGGAGACACAAACACCCCAACCCACGTCCAGGCCTCCAGGTTTGAGTCCTCTATGATTTGTTTCGTCTGACACAAACTTCTCAACCATGTATGTGCCCACAGGAAACCTGTGGCTCAGTATGGATTCAGGGGTACCTCGGAAGCTACTAGGAAATGAGGGGGACCCTGCAGTTCTGGAGTAATTCGAAGACGCAATCACTCTGACCCCGGGAGAACACTGACAGGCTGAAGAGGCAGGTGGGTCCGACTGGCCCCGACCCAGGCGGGTGCCCACCGCGCCGTGGTCCACCCCTGCCGTCCCCCGCCCAGCACACCGAGGTCCATACCTCGCCCCAGCCCCCAGCCCGGGACCTCGCCAACAAGCCTGGGGCAGCGGAGGAGACGGTTGGCAGGGTCGTCGCCTCCGTACCTGTCTTATCAGGGGTTCAGCGCCCGGCTTCGGCCCCAGAGGCGACCGACGCCCAAGACCTTGCCGGTTCCGCCCCGCCCGCGCGGGCTGCCCGGCGCGCCGCCGGACACCTCCAGGAAGACCCCAAATCCTCTAGCCCTACGTCCCAGAGGCACTCTGGGGGCAGAAAACACGTTGCTGTTTTCTGAAAGCCAGACCGGGTTAAAAACTGCGCGCTCAGTGAGGCTGAGACACATTGATCAGGCACAGAGCTGGACACCTAGAGCGAGGTATGCGCGTGCGCACTGTGCCTAAGACGCCAAAGAGGACCACAGACGAGAGGCGCGTCGTAGCCAGCGCCCTCTGCCGGCGGCGGGAAGGCAGCGCAGAGGGGCTGGAGGACGATGAAGCTCGCAAACTGAATGGTCCCCCAGGGGAACGCTTGTCTTTTAAGTACTCAGCTGTTACTTAAATCAGATCTCGTCGGTTAGCTTCAGAAAAAGTTAAATTTTGCTGCTAAGGATATAGACATTCTCTTGCCCTTCGAATAGAAATGTAAAATAATGCAAATTTACATAATGAAAATATTTAAAAATTAAAAGTAATACCCCCAGTGCTTTTGCAGTTATTGGCATACACAGTGAGCAAAATTTGATTCTCCTCAACGTACAATTTCCCGAGCAAGGCAGCCCTCGGCAGATTTACTGAAATACACTGCAAAGGGGAGCAGCAGGAGCTCCCTGGCTTGGGATCTAGTGCTAGAGAGGCCACAGAGCTTAATTTAAAGTGATAGTAAGGCAATGTGGTATCACTGTAGAGCTGGAAAAACAGATCTTTAAAACAGAAGAGTATACTTATAAAACAAATGCACATAAACATGAAAATCATATATATAACACAATTTATATTACTGATCATTGGAAGAAAGACCAACTGTTCAACAAATGTTGCTGGGATGATTGGTTACTCAAATTTAAAAGTGGGGGAGAGAAGAAAGGGAGTGAAGGGGGTGTGGAATGAAGGATGAAAATGCATGCGTCCACTTCTAGCAATACAGAGGACTAATTACCACCACTGATGTTTTGAAAATCACGCACACACCTCTATTTGCATAGCCTGAGTGAACTGATGGGAAAGTATAGGAATTTCTAAGAAGCTAGAGATGATAAAGGGTTGGGATTTGAATCTCAAGGCCCAGATGATGTAGTCAATGTTGCTAAGTCACCATCTGGTGCCTGGAACCTGAAAGGGTCATAAGTAAAGACAGAAAATGAAACCTGGGTTGTGCGGACCAGATTGGAACAGAAGACAATTCCACAAGCACATAAACCATGGTTAGTCAAAGAATAGCACCCAGAGGTGAATTTTATGATAACAGTAGCTCATAGACACAAACAGGACAAAAATTGATTTTCTCTTTCCTTCTGAGTATAGCTGTTGAGTCACACCCCAGGTGTACTTTGAAAGTTCTTTCCCTCCTCCTGCAGAGAACAAGGAGAGACTAAAGAAGGCAAGCCACTCTATATTGGTAGGTGGCAGTTATAATAAACAAGGAAACTTATACAGAAGTTTTGTCTTGGGTGGTTAAAAGACAAGTAGTTATCCACATCTACCCAACAAATCTTAAAAATTTATAGAGAGACTAACTGGGTCTAATGCACTATCTAGATAGTCTTAGCAACACATTTTATCTCAGAAATGTGTCCTTGGGCAGCTTCGGGGAACTGCAAGCAGAACCTACACTGGGGTTGGGATAGAGGTGCTATTGGCGGGTGAGGAGCCTCTGAGCGCGTGGATCCAGCAGTCAGTGTATCGGGTGGACAGCCTTCCTCGATAGCAGTGGGATTAAAATCCTCTCTGGTAATTCAAATTAATAAACTTGCACTCACACAAGCTACCATAAACTGCTTGTCTGCAAAGATTATAGATTTTGAAATTTTAAGTTACTTTACATGAAATAAATATGTCTACTATGTCTTTAAAAGTAAAAGGGCCTGTTGATCCCTGAGTCATATTTCTCTTTTTTTGACTGATGAACCCACTCTGGGCAATGAGAAGACTCATATCAATTCTGGCAAGTCCCCCACCACTAAGCATCAATAAAAGGACCATTGAGAATTTCAAAAAGGAAGCAGTCAAGATGGACAAAGTTTCCTTCAAGCACCCTGGGTACTGGGCAAGCTGAAGGCAGAGCAGGGCGTCACCATTGACATCTCCTTGTGGATGTTTAGGACCAACAAATATTCTCACCATCACCAAAGCCCTGTCCACTGGGACTTCATCAAGAACACAATCACCAGGACCTCCCTGGTGGCACAAGGGGTTAAGTCTCAGCACTAAGAAGCTGTCTGCAGCCACTGAGGCACAAGTCCCATCCCCAGCCAGGAAGCTGACCCACATGGCACAGCAGACCTCTCCTGTCTCTCCCGCTGCTCCCCTCAGCAGTGTATTTCAGTAGATCCTCCTCTTCTGCTCCCCCACTCTGTCTCTGGTAAATCCTCTCACCATTACCCCCCCCCCCAACTGTACCTCTGGCCTGTTCCCCAGTTCTTATATGCATAAATAAATAGTTTTGTTTTTTTTTTTTTTAAAAGAACACAATCACCAGCACAGCTCAGGCAGATATGTTGTGCCCATGTATGAGTTCAAGGTTGGCAATTCTAAGACTAGGCAGACCCTTAAACATGCACTGCTGGCCTACACTCTGGGCTTGGAGCGGTTGGTGATGGCCATCAGCAAAATGAACTTTACCAAGGTCCCCTACAGCACCATAAGATTCCATCAATTATGAAAAAGATTTTTGTTGGTGGCATTAAAGAAGACACTGAAGAATATCACTTAAGAGATTATTTTAAACAGAATGGGGAAATTGAAGTGATTGAAATCCTGAGTGACCAGGGCAATGACAGGAGAGGCTTTGCTTTTATAACCTTTGATGGCCATGAGGCCATAGAAAAGATTGTCATTCAGACATATCATACTGTGAATAGCCACACTGTGAAGTAAGAAAACCCTATCAAAGCAAAAGATGACTAGTGGCTTCATCCATTCATAACAGTCTAAGTAGTTCTGGAAACTTTGGTGGTGGCCTTGGAGGTAGTTTTGGTGGTTATGAAAACCAAATGTCAGTGGTTAAGGTGGTGCTGATAGTAGCTGTGCGGGGAGTACGGGAAGGATATGGTAGCAATGGGATGGCTATCATGGATTTGGTAACCTTGGAAGCAATTTTGGAATTATTGGAAGCTACAATGATTTTTAGTGGTTACAACAATCAATCTTCCTTTTTTTTTTTTTTTGCATAGAAGAACTGGGGTGTAGGTCAGAAGTAGAGGGGGTGAGAGAATTCACCAGAGACAGAGTGGGGAACAAAGCAAACAGATTTACTGAAATACACTGCTGAGGGGAGCAGACTGCTGTGTCATGTGGGTCAGCTCCCTGGCCTCGATTGAACTCAGGCCACAGCATGATAACTGAGACTTAATTAACCCTGGGTCACCAGGGAGGCCATTTGGGATGCATGGAAAGAGAAAATTTTGGAAACAGGTACTCTGGTCCCCATGCTGATGGGGGTCAATTTACTTTACCTAAGTGATGAGGGTCTATTTACCAAACCACGAAACCGAGGAGACGATGGTGGCTCCAGCAGCAGCGGTAGATACAGTAGTGGCAGGGCCTTTAATTACTGCCTAGAAACAAAGCTGCACCTGAGAGGAGAGCCAGAGTCACACAGGGAAGCTATGACTTTAGAATAGGTTGTAGGGCCTGCCCCGGTGGCGCAGTGGGTTAAGCAACGCACTATGAAGCAAACTGCAACCACCGCAGCATGAGTTCAATCCCTGCTGCCTGCTAGGCAGGGGACCCACAGGGTGAGGCAGACCTCTCCTGCCTTGCCTGCTGCTTCCCCTCAGCAGTGTGTTTCTGTCTATCTGCCTGTTCTGCATCCTGCTCTGTCTGGTGGGTTCTCTCACCATCCCCAGACCTCTGGCCTGTACCCCAGTGCTTGTATGTGTAAATAAATAAATCTTAAAAAAAAAAAAGAATAGGTTTGTAAATCCAATCACACGCAGTGGTGGCAGGGCCTATCTACTGAAACAAAGTGTGTTTTAGATAACGCTTGTATATGTAGGCGAAATTCCAGGGCTATACTTGTAACTCCTTATAGATTAGTTTAGTTTCTTTTTTGTGGAAAGTGTGAAGCATTCCAACCAGGATTTTAATGTAGATTGGGGGGAGGGGGGTACCCATGCTACTCATTGCTGTATGTGATAGTCTGATCATGAGGCAGAAAGTCCTTTTTAAAATAATGCTATATTTGACTTCTGAAATTAATTAAAAACAATATAATAAAATATTGGGTTAGGAAATCTTGAATGTAAAGGAATAGATTAATTTTTTTAAAGATTTATTTATTTATGCATACAAGCACTGGGGTACAGGCCAGAGGTGTGGGGGGTGAGAGGATTCACCACAGAGAGCAGGGAGCAGAACAGGCAGATCGACTGAAGCACACTGCTGAGGGGAGCAGCGGGCAGGGCAGGAGAGGTCTGCCACGCCATGTGGGTCAGCTCTGCGGCAGGGATTGAACTCGTGCTACAGCGGCTGAGGTGTGCTTCATGATGTGTTGCCCAACCCACTGCACCACCAGGGAGGCCCTGGAATCTAGTAATGTTAAAGGTTTCTAAGACCTATGAATTGCTTGACAGAAGAATAAATATATTGACTATATATTTGTTTAATAAGCAGGTTAAAACTTTTAGACTAACCGCTAAAGAACAGAAATAAATTGTGTACTTTCAAAATAAGGGGAGTTGGGGCCTCCCTGGTGGTGCAAGGGGTTAAGCACCACATCATGAAGCATCCACAGCCACTGCAGCACAAGTTCAATCCACAGGGAGGTGACCCACATGGCACAGCAGACCACTCCTGTCTCTCCCGCTGCTCGCCTCAGCAGTGTATTTCAGTCAACCTGCCTGTTCTATCCCCCACTCTGTCTCTAGTGAATCCTCTCACCCCCTCCCACCTCTGGCCTGTACCCCAGTTCTTGTATGCATAAATAAATAAATCTTAAAAAAATAAGGGGAGTTTTAAAATGGAAATAAAAGTTTAAAAATGAAAAAGTAACCCCACTGCACTCTAAGATGCTTTCAATCAACCTTATTTATGAACATAGTAAAAGGTTCTAAAAAAAAAAAAAAATATATATATATATATATATATATATATATATATATACTAAAA
>JAGFMF010011626.1:4121242-4163255 GCA_019455555.1 Galemys pyrenaicus
AGGAGACAAGGACAGACTGGGGACACCTGGTGGGGAGGGGAGGGGGAGGGTTGAGGGAAGATGGGAGCATAAGGGACTGAGGTGATGGTGCACTGGTGATATGGTGATGGAGAATACATGGGGATTACAATTAATGGCAAGTATATGTAAATTTTTAAAAAAATTTATATTAATAAAAAAAAAATTAAAAAAATCTTTCACAAGATTTTTAAAACTTAGTTTAAAACTTAGAATATTTAAATAGATATATGCGTACTCACAGTAAGGAAATCTCAATATCATCATGAAGGTGTCTATCTCCCCAAGCACATGCAATGCAATTCCAATAGGATGTGTGAGTGTGTGTCTGTGCGCGTGTGTGTTGGGGATGAGGAGTATGTGAATGTTGATGGCAAAACTTACATAGACAAACAAAGATCCCAAAAAAGAATCAATAGACACATACTTCCAGAGTTCACTGGTGTTATTGCTTAATCCATCACCCAGGAAGACCTGGTTTGATAGAACGTTGGACTGTTTATCTGCAGGCTCAGTGATAGTACCAGCTGGGAGATAACACCCTGTGAAGCTGGGATGTTGTCGTACAGAATGTGATATATACCTTAATTTAGAGGGTACTATGTGATGCTATCTCCCCCAAAATCAGGAAGCATGGGTCTAGGAACCAAGGGGTACAGGTGGGTGTTTCTCTTCTTACTGTAACCCTAGTGCCCAGTGAAGAAGTTTAACTCCCTGTTATCACTATCTGGGACTCAATAGGTTTGGAGACTCTTGTATCCAAAGGATGAATATTTCCACTGGAGAACAGACAAAAAAGAAACTGAAACTGTCACCTGCCTAATTAATCTGGTTTTTGTGTAAATGACCCAACAGAAAGAGGAAATGGTCACTCTACTGGACAAGGCAACTGATCCTTGAAGAGACAAAAGACATAATCAGAGTAAGGGCTGGGAGTCTGGTTGAGGGTGGCAGGTCAAGACTGCAGTCAGGACATCAGCCCATCTGGTCCAGCTTTGTTAGTTGGACTGAAGCATTCCAGAGTCTTTGGGCCACATGAGGATCCTGACCAGCTTCACTGGGAAGAGTTATCACACAGGAACTATTAAAATATCTTCCAGAAATGCCCTCTAGCTCCTTTGCCAAGCTCAAGTAGAGGATTGGGATAATTCCTTGTTTGGCGTCCTGTGGAGACATTGGGGGAAGGGTTAATGAAGTCACACCAGGTAAGCTTTAGCCTGCTGCACTTTGCACCATTCTCTTCAGGCTCCTCTCCTACCCACCTTAATAAAGAAGCTGCTGAGCCAAAAGATGAAGCGGTACAGATGAGAGAAGTTCTTCATGATTTCTGTATACACAACACCTGGATCCACACTGTTCACAGTCACACCTGGGAGCGTGAGCCACAGAAAGTGCAACGTGAATTGAGAGGAGGCTACTGGAAGAAAGGACACGTGGTTCCAAAGTGTGCAATGTGGGAAGGATTCTACCAGGTCTATGGGGTAGAAGTGAGTAGAGACTTGGGGTGGGGGGCTGTGCTCGAGACTTGATGACCTGCAGGAATGTTGGTAAGCAAGGCAGTAAGGAGACACAAGATTTGAAAGTGTTGCGTGTACTGTAGGAACATGATGGATGTTATTGGTATTGGAGAATACTGAGAGGAGGAGGATGTTGTGGGTGATAAGAGGATTAGAAAAGGTTAAAAAAGAGATATGTAGACAAAGCTGAGAGAAATATAGAGGGCACAGATGAATTGCTTCTCGGTGTTTTGGCTAAGATCAAGTGAGTGCACAGATGATAAAGGGAGATTACAGCCAACTTGGGGGAAACTGGGGGTATTTATGGCCTTGACATGTGGGAGGAGACATGAAGGGTTGGGCCTAGAGGAGTAACCTAGAGGTGTCAAAGGCAGTTACCTGTCCCTTGAAGTCTCCGTGCGAGCTCCCCAGTGAATGAGATCAAAAGCAGTTTGCTACAGTCATAGTGCTGGTGGAATGCCAAAGGGGACCCAGCCCCTGTCAGGTGCTCCTCATCAAAGTACCCACGCACATGCCGAAAAGAAGACACATTCACCACCCGGGCTGACCCTGCCCGCTGTAGAGCCCCTGGGTGGAGACAGGATCACACTCCTTCAGTCCAATCCTGATGTAAACGCTCATGTCCACCCCCAACCTGCTTCCCCAGAAGACTCCAGAAAATGAGGACCACCAGGGCTTTCAGGAGAGGGTTAGCAGATAGCTGCCCCAGGCACACAGACCAGACACAAGAGAGTGAGACTTAATCTTCATTCTCTAATTTTCCAATGCTCTCCCACCTCTTTTTAAAAAAAAAATTATTTATTTATGCATATGTAGGGTAAAGGTTGATCAGGTATTTCCACCCTCCCACCACTGATGATGGACACCTGAGGTGCTGCGAGCATTCCAGGGTGGGCATGTGCAAGTGGGCGCACCTGTGTTGGACACGGGCATAAATGGGCGGCGTCATGAAGACGCCAGAACTGTGAGAACTGTGAGGATCGACCAACAGAGAGAACTGTGAGGAGAACTGTGAGGACCAACAGACAGAACTGCGAGGACCGACCGACAGAACTGATGAAAGCAGCAGTAGCCGAGAGAGAGAAGAAGCAGCCGAGAGGGTGAGATGCCCCGGCACCCCTGCCTGCCATGTACCTGGCCACCTCTACTAAATAAAGCCTAAAAGCCACCGAGGGCTCCAAGACTCTCCTTTCCTTGACCCGTCTGCCTAGAACCATCCTGAACCTGCCTCCAGTGCCACACCCCCATCTTGCCGCTACAGCATACAAGAGCCAGGGTACAGACCAGAGACTGGGGGAAAGAGGGCCTAAGAGGATTCACCAGAGACATAGTGGGGAGCAGAACAGGCAGGTTGACTAAAATACACTGCTGAGGGGAGCAGCAGGCAAGGCAGGAGAGGTCTGCTGCTGGCCCGGGGAGGAACTCGTGCTGCAGCGGCTGTGGAAGCCCCACAGCCCCTTGTGCCACCAGAGAAGGCCCCTCTTCCACCTCTCTTAATCTTTGGAATTTTGCCTTGTTTTTCTCCCACTTGCCAGCTGGAGCTGATTTAAACAACCCTTGTTTATGTTTTACCTCACTGATGCCTAAGTGCAGGAAGGAAAGGCTAGGAACACTGTGAAAGCTGTCTTTCATTTATTTCTGCATTCAGTAGTTTACTTATTCACCCCACAATAAAATCATAATCAGTAGAACAAGTTAACTTTTTTAAAATAAGTACCTAACTATATAAAAAAAATCTGAATTATATAAAGTATGAAAACTAGTAGTCACATGTGAGTTTACAGTATTGTTTTCAAAATGTAAAACTTTTTTTTTAGATTTATTTATTTATGCATACAAGCACTGGGGTACAGGCCAGAGGTGTGGAGGTGGGGGTGAGAGGATTCACCACAGAGAGCAGGGAGCAGAACAGGCAGATCGACTGAAACACACTGCTGAGGGGAGCAGCAGGCACAGCAGGAGAGGTCTGCTGCACCATGTGGGTCCCCTCCCTGGCCGGCAGCAGGGATCGAACTTGTGCTGCAGTGGCTGCGGTTTGCTTCATAGTGCGTTGCTTAACCCACTGCACCACAAGGGAGGCCCCAAAATGTAAAACTTTTTTGAGACCTACATTTAAGAATCATGAGTGAAAAATTAGCAGGTGATATTTAGTCAGTTTGTTGTAAAAAAATTATTTGTAAAGAGAACTGAGTGGAGCCCAACCTTGCAGACATAGTGTTACTGGGCTACAGCAGGCAGGAGCAGATATGTGTGCTGCTCCACTGTGCAAGTTAGCTCTGGCAGTTGCTCCTCAGAAACCTTTTATGTAACAGTGTACTGCCTGGATCGTAAAATGGACCAATCAGGTGTGAGCTGGGGTTGATTGATGCTTTGTTGCCAGGACTCCACCTCTCACCTCAAGTCAGTGGTGGCAGAGCATTTTTGTCAGTTGTACTTACTGAATTATGAAACAGACCAATATGGGGGGGGGGGACCCTGAAAGTAAATATAAGCCAGAGTTTAAGGATGTCTGGGCAAACACTAATTCAAAGCATTCATTCAGCAAAATTTATTAAACAACAAAAACAGAAACAAAAAACAAAAAAGCAACAGCCCAGGAAAAAAAAGCCCTTGCAGAGGAAAAGAAGAGCCCTAAAGAGGACAAGGGTTCCAGCGTCCAAAGAAAGGAGGGAAGCATCCAGCAGCCACCCTCTGAGGAGGGGAGAGAGGCTAAAGGACTCTATAGAGACTGAGCCTCAGTCCTGTCTCTGACACTGACTGGAAGGAACACCAAAGGCCCTGAGCCTGGTGTCTCAAAGAGCTGTTTGTTGTTGGTATAAACCAACAACTCACAAAAACTGGTAACACTGGGTGTCCCTGACACCGCCTCTGTAGGCCTGTAGTGGTCATTGCTGCTGGTCAGTGCTGCCCAGCACTCCTGGTGACCAGTGACTACCAACACTGATGCTGCCAGAATAAAGCAGCCAGCCTCTTATAGATACATAGCGTTTTTGTTTCCCCCATTTGTAAATAAACCACATGTTTGTTGTTCCTGTAGCCTGAGGACTCTTGTAATTTGTGCTTGCGGGTAAAAACCTATAGACAGTGACCTGTATTGGGAACTTTCCTCTGTTAAGCTATAAACCCTGTTGCTATAGCCCTTAATTCTGGTTTGTAGCCTTTTAGGACTCTTTGGAGGCTCGCTGGCCTCAGAGTCTTCTCTGTCCCTGTCTCAATAATAAAGCCCAAAGGGTCTCACATCCTAATTAGAGACTGGTTCTCACAAAGCTATGTCAATGCAGGGAACAGAGATGTGTACAAAGGGCTAAAAAAAAAAATCCTGTAAATGGGGGTGGCTGGGAAGGCAGAGGTGTCAGTTAGGACCCACAGCATGGGTGATGTCTGCCTGAGTCTTGGCAGATGAACTAAAGGTAGCCAGGCTAAAGGGCCGGGAAAAGATATTGCAGATGGAGGAAACTTTGCATGCAAAATCACAGCCAGAGGGAGAAAAAAAATAGGACATGGTCCAACAGCTACAGATAATTCATGGGTTATAAAAGGGCAGAAGGTGTGGTTCTCGGTCTGTAGGGGGTTCTTACCAGTGGAAAGAGGGGGTTAAGAGCTTATCCTATCAGGAGAAAGTAGCTTCAAAGGAATTTAAGCAAGTGATGATGAAAGATGATTTCTAGAAGTGGTGGAAGGGAGTTTAGAGAAGGGGAGACAGGAGAGAACATCGTTTAAGGAGCAGTTACTACCAAGCTGTAGATAGAATGTCAGCATGACACAATTGGTGGGGAGGAGGGAAAATCATTCATATTTGCAAAAGTATAGAGTTGCCTTACTGGTTCACTTTCCACTTGGAGCTAACTTAGTTACTATTGAATACATGAAAACCCTGGTAAAGGTAATTGCCTCCCAGGAGAGGATAAATGACTTACAATGAACAGAAAGGACATAGCCCCAACATAGTCCCTAGTGTACTCTTCCAGTTTTGTACTTTGGATATGTATTAACAAATTATTACATAATAGAAAAAAACTCAGAAGAGGATAAGTGTCTGCCCTGCACTCTCCCCACCCCACCCCCACTTCAAGTCAAAGGTCTACACAAATCACCTTAATTAAAAAGAATTAAAGCCGGGAAGTCAGACCTCCCTGATGGCCTAGGGGTTAAGTCTCAGCGCTTTCACTATTACAGCCTGAGTTTGAGTTTTCCCTTCCAGGGAGCTAACCCACACACAGAGAAGGAAACCTCTCCCGTTTGGCCTACCTGCTGCTCTCCTCAGCAGTGCATTTCAGTAGATCCTCCTGTTCTGTTCCCCTGTCTGTCTCCGGTAAATCCTCTCACTCCTGTCACCATGTGTTTGTCTACCTCTCTCCTGGTAACTGAGCTCTTTGAGAACAGGAAGCCATGTCCTTGGAGGTGAGCTGTGTCCCTGAAGAGGTTTTGGTTGGGAGATAGGATCTTATATTCCCTTGCTGATTGTGTTTTCGCTAACTCCATTACCAACCATGTACAAAAGTATACCAGATTATCACTCACCAAGAAGCTGCCAAGGAGGGGGAGGTGGGCATGACAGTAAGTCACAAAAATACTAGGGTTGTGGAGAAGTAGGGGCAACACAGAATGTAGACACTCATTCTTCCTTACCTAGAAGTAGGTTTGTGAGCAGAAAGGGTCCAATGTAGTTAGTCGCAAAGGTACATTCAAGTCCCTCTGGGGTAAGTGACTTGGGTAATCCTGGGAGGAGATGAGAACACAGGTGGCAGGTGATGGAGGGAGACAAGGTCTGGGGGGTCATATATTGAGGTTCAGTAGAAATGCTACAAGAACATATATATGCAAAGGTGGGGGCCATGAAATTTGAGGCTATAACTTGAGACAGGCTTTTCAGGGTAATGTATGAATTAGAGTGTTTCAAAGGGATGAATGGGTTAGGTTTTGGGGTCCCTAAGCTAGAATTGGAGGCTCCTGAAATGCATTTGGAGAAACATGGCAAGGCACATACCAGAGACTGCAGCATTGTTAACCAACAGGTGTATCTCAGGATGCTCCCGCAGAAGCCACTGGACGAAGTTCCGGATAGAGGTCATAGAACTCATGTCCACCTCACCAAGCAGGACATGGCTGTTTCCCTTTGTGGCTGCTTGGATGTCAGCAAGGGCTTGCTGTCCACGTTCACGACTGCGACAGGCAAGGATCACACAGGCCCCACGGCGGGCCAGTTCCAGGGACACAGCCTTCCCCAGGCCTGTGGGAGGTCAGTCTGGAGAATGAGTAGCTCATTGGAATGGAGTAGATGTGGGTTCTTCCCACCTCCCCCTGATGAGGTGACTGACCAGATGGGAGAAGCACTCACCACTGTTGGCTCCAGTCACTACTGCAGTCTTCCCTCTCAGATCTGTGAAGCACTGCTGGGAGTTCCAAAGATGAGTCTTACTCCAGAACTGCACAAATAGTCTTTGCAGGAGGAAAAGAATGTTGAGGGCATAGCTAGCACCCCGGCCCAGGGTGCTAAGCTGAGACCACCTGGACATGGTAGCGACTGCTGGCCTGGAAATGCTGCAGTGGAGTAAAGAGTGTCAGGTGTTTGTCAGAGCTGAGTTCTGGCTACAAGGTCCAAGGATCCCAGTGGAGTTGTAATTTAAGGAGGCACCCACTCTCAGGCTTGCTCAAACATCCTCTTTGAATGCAATGATTTCAGTTCCTCCTTAAATCACCCCTAGTAGAGAGATTGCTTCACTTTAGCTGTTGACACTATTGAAAAAGCTAGTAAATACAGGATAACTTCAGCTCTGCATAGGCCCAAATTTGTTTCCAAGTGAAACTTGTATTTTCACTCTAAGGTAAACTGACAGAGCTCCAGGAATTGGAGAAGCCAGAAATCAAACTTCCTGAGGGATGGACTTGGGGGAGGGGGGGATGTTGCACAGCAGGTGGTACCCTGACCACATGGCCTTTTCCAGCATTTTCTCCTCTCTCACCCCACCTGCACCTCCCTGGTCAGGGCTTGCTTATGGGACTCTGAGCTGAGATGGTGGAGCTATCTGGAGGGACCATGGTGAGTAGAAGAAGAACCTGAGGTTGAGGGTCTCCCCAACCTAGCATCAAATTGTCTCAGGCCACAGGGAAAATGGTAGAAAATTCATAGATGCCATTGTCAAAAAGAGCAATTGATGACTTGTCCTTTTCTTAGGCTCCCAATTTAGCTTCATACTTTATATATCATTTATTCTTGAATCTTGGTCAAACTCCTTGGGCTTAACCTTTTGGCCTCAAACTCCTGGGCATTTGCATTACCTCTCTACTGCCTCACGTTTATAGTAATTGGTTATGTACTTCTTCTATTTGGATGAGTACCTCTCCATTCAGACCATCAACCCCATTCAGACCATCACAGAGCACTATGCTAAAAGTCAATAGCAGAAGATCTACCAAGAAAAGGTCATCCCAGCATTAAGAGATATTCTTACTAGTAAAGCAAAAGGTTTTTTGCAGCCAAAGAACTTTATTACACCACAAACTGAATCTTATGCAGAATTGTATGTAGGCATTTTCTATTAGTTTTTGGCATAATTTTTGACCACAATTATTTCAACTCTCTTATTAATAAACTAGTATTGAAGTTTTTTTTAAAAAAAAGCTGAATTTCTCTTAAAGTTCTATTAGTATAAATGTTCACAAATTCTAATCACTAATGGACAGAATAAATTACTGTTTTACCATATAACAGCCTCCAAAATCCAAAAAATATCAGTTGGAAAAATCAAATTCTTCATGTTTTTGTGTCACTTTGTGTTTAAGCAGGCCAACATGTCCTTTTCTCCCACCCCCCACAGGCAGCCCTTAAGTCCTTTGTGGGGTGGACAGTGGTTCTCAAGATGCCTCTGCTGGGGAACAGCCTTGGCCTAAAGCAGGTTCTCCTAAGGGTAGGAATGGGGTTATTCTCTGGAGTCAATGTCTATCTTCTTGGCCTGCAGGGCAATTCCTTTATGGTTCAGTAAGACACATTTAGAAGAAACTGACAGAGACATCAAGCCAATTCTTGAGGCAACTCAGGAGTTTATTTCCAGCAAGCAGACAGAAGGAAGGTGGGAGTCCCACTGCCTGAGGTTCAGGGCTCAGAATGGGGCAGGTGCTTGGCAGGGAGTGACCACTCTTTGGGGGTTGAGTCCCTCATTATCTGTGCCACGGTCACCTGGGGCTTTGGGGCAACTGTCTGGATGGGGTGCTGCTCATTGAGAAGAGGGCTGCTGCCTTCTTTGCCCTCCTGCTGGGGTTCAGCAGAGTTGAGCAGCACTTGAGTAGCTGGGTTCCACAAGCTCACACCAGGAGCCAGCGTCACTGCTTCTGGCATCAACATGGGCTTCCACATCACCTGAGACGTGGCCTCGAGGATGGGCGGGGCAGGATGAGGCCACCTGTGAGGATCCTGGTCCTTCTGGCGCCCGGAGTCCAGGCCCTGCGGAGGTATGCGAGTGCGGCCAGCCCACAGCTCAGCCAGCAATTCAGCCTCCCCCTCCAAGCCGCTAGGCCACTTGGCACTTGGCCACAGTTTGGGGCTGGGGCTTCGGGCCCTGTCCGGGAAGGCCGGGTGCGTGTCGAGAAAGCAGAGCCCAGGGCTGGGGAAAGGGAGTTTTGACCCGAAACCCGGCGACGGTAGGCCTAAACTTGAAGAAGATAACTGGCGTTTTGGACCGAGGTCCAGAGTGCAGAAAGGAACGCCCCGCGAGAGAGGGACGAAAACTTTGGGGGAGCCGCGGGCGCTCGGAATGAGGGCTTGAGGCTCAGCCGGGGTTTCCTTCTTCCCGCTCCGCTGGCGCCCGCGGGCGGCTTCTATAGGGCGCGCCTCGGAGTCTGGGACCAGAATCTCGGACAGTGGGCGCACCCAGTGGCGCGGCAGTCGCGCGGGGTCCAGGCGCGCCAAGCCTGCCTTGCGGCCCACTCTGTGGTGAAGCCCGCTCCGCCGCGGGGCTGCACGCGGGGGCCGCGGCGGCGAGACGGACGCGCCGGGGCTGAGCTCGAGGGGGCCGCCCACAGAGGGGCAGGACACCGACTTGCGCGAGGCAGCCCCTGGCACCTCCTCCTTCTGGGGCTCCTGCAGGTCCCCAATGGCGTCTGTCCCCGATGCGCAAAAGTACAGGTCCTTGAGTGAGAATTGGGAGCTGAGGGACCGTGCCCTAGCGGTGGAGGCCTGGGGGCTGGCTGGCTGGGACAGGTCCCGAGAAGGCTGGCGACTGCCAGCGGGAGTCGGCTCCGCCGGCAGTGGGAGGGTCGCCATCAAAGGCCTGTCGGAGGGCTGGAGATCTTTGGAGAGATCGTCCCGTTCTCCTAAAGAACCTCCGGGCCCGGCCTCCAGAAACTGCTCCGGGGTGGGTGGAGGACCCCGGTTGGTTGTCAGCTCGGGAGTAAGCTCTTGTGAGCCTCTACCCATCCACGATCTTGCTAAAGTTATGTGATCCATGCTCTCTTGGTCCTGGGGAAATACAAGGGATGAACGGTGAAACAGCAGAAAGGAGAAGAGAACTAAGGGTGGAGGCGTCCAGAGAAATCCAGAGGTAAACATAGATCCGGGGGCGGGGGCGGGGGCGTGCAGGGAGCCGCGGGGGGGCTGGCTTACTTCGCTTTGGAAGGTCTCCTCCAGTCCCGGCGAGGTCGGTGCGTGCAGCACGGGCACGGAGCCCTGAGCCCAGGCGTCTGTTGTGCACGCCGAGGGCTCCTCGTCCTCAGCCCACGTGGGATCCTCCGCCACTGCAAATTCTCCCTCGTCGCGGCCCAAGAAGCGCCACTCGATGATCTGCAGCATGGCCTCCCTAGCTTGGTTGATGGTGAACGGAATGCACTGCGGAGGCCGGAGAGAAAGAGACTCAGCCCTGCAGAGAGGGTTCAGGAAGAGCAGGACATCGGTCTGAAGGATCCCGATTCAGGCGCACCTGCCGTGTCAGGTAGACTTTGAAGGCGGAGTCCATGACGCGCGTCAACAACTCGTCCAAGATGTCCACCACCACGTCTTCGCCCTCCTCTACAGCTGCGAGCGCCATCCACTCCGCCTCGTTGAGCCGCCCAGGCACGATGTCCACCTGCGGCACTGGCACCGTCGGCGGCCTCGCCTTCTCCGCTTTGGATCGGGTCACCCCGCGGTCTCGGGCCTGCCTCTCCTGCCTCTGTGGGAAAGGAATGCAAAGGAAGACTGTAGGAAGGAAAAGTCTTTTGAAAGGGACAATTTATTAAGAGCCTACCATGTGACATATGCTTCGGTGCTTGACCTATCTAACTTAATGTCCACGTAGTCCACTAAGGCCATTTTATGTTCAAACAAACAAGCTTGACAGAAGTTGACCATCACTTGCCGGGGTGGTGGTGGAGGTGGGGTGGGAGGGTTACACAGTTACTCTAACTCACAAACCTTGCTTTTTGCACTATTGAAAGTGTTTGAAGTTCTTAAGAGTTCAAAGAATTAGAGAACAAGGAGTTATTAAAAGATGCTGGAATTATTGCTGTTTACAGTCTTTTTTTCTCCCCAGTCAAAATCAGCTTAGACCTCATTTATACGCACACACACACGGTTCTGAAGTGCAAATGAAATATATTACCCAACATATATCCTGGTTAGATATTGAAAACATGTCTAACAAAAAGAATAGATGACTAATTGAGTGCTAGTTACATGATGGCCTATTATATATATGTATAAATTCTAGATGGATTAAAGGATAAACATATCAGTAAAACAAAAATGCAAACAAAAATTTACAAATAGGAAGAATAGATTAAATTGTCATATAATTTCTGGATGAGAAAGCCACTGCCTAAAAATAAAAGTAATGTAAGAAATAAATAGGTAGATAGGTATATATAAACATATAGGCCAAATTTTCCTGCACTTATATGTTAAAAATCCTAATTACAAGCTGATATTAGTTACCACTTACTGATATACTTTAAATATATCTAATTTAGATATTTTACAAACATTGTAAATATCACAAACATTGACTCGATTCCTGCACTTTTTTACACTACATACTATTTTTATCCTCATTTTACAGAATTCGCCCAGAACCATCCAATAAGGAAGTAATGGAGTCATAATTCAACAGCAGGTATGGCTGGCTCCAAAACCTGACTTTATCCTGCCTCCCATACAAAATATACTTACGACAAAGATAGAGTAAATATCCCAAAATATATAAAAAATTCATATAATAAAAATCATGAGAAGATAAAAACATAGGACATAATATTTTACAACGGTGAAAACGGAGATCACTAATGAACATTTGAAAAACCGTCCAACCTTCAAAACTATAAATTCCAGTTTTATAAATACACCCTAAGACATATGATGATTAAAGGTAATATTTAGGAAGAACTTGCAATGGCATAGGAAAATAATGTGAAGAAAAAGAAAACAAAAAAATTGGGCCTCCCTGGTGGCACAGTGGGTTAAGCAACGCACTATGAAGCAAACTGCAGCATGAGTTTGATCCCTGCCCCTGGCCAGGGGGGTGACCCATGTGACCCACGTGGCCCAGGAGACCTCTCCTGCTTCACCTGCTGCTTCCCTCAGCAGTGTATTTCAGTCAAATCTGCCTGTTCTGTTCCCCACTCTGTCTCTGGCGAATCCTCTCACCCCTCCACACCTCTGGCCTATAAACCAGTTCTTGTATGCATAAATAAATCTTTTTTAAAAAATAAAATAACATAACAAAATTGTAAACTGGGTATGTTTCTTCCCTACTAGCTTCATTTCTCTATTTTGTAAGTGCTTTATAATGAATCTGTATCCTATTATAATCAACAAAAGTGTACTTGGAACAAAAAAGTATAGTCCCCCAAAATTCATTTTAGGGATGTAGGAATTTTCTAGCAGATTTGTGAGTGCCTCCTCAACCTGGTTTCCCTCAACCTGGTTCCTGCCAAAATTTACCTACAAACACAATCTTCCCAAACCTTGCCTCCCTACCCCAACCCTATTACCTCATATGGAATGTTCCACTAAATTAATTCTTCTGATGTTTCCTAAACCTCACACTAAACCTCAGACCCCTTAAATCTCATTTTCCCTCTCTGCTGGTGAGAACAGTAGCAACCAGTAGCAACCCCAGAGGATGGCCCAGAGCCCAGTCAAGGTTTTTCCAGATTAGGGCAAACTGGGATAAGAAAGGCAAGTAGGTTCTTTAGACTTTCCTTCCCAACCATGAGAGCAGATAAGATATGCCAAGAATAGATGATTTTCACTGTAAACAGAAATACTACCATGATAGCCGGAAAGTGGAAACAACTGATGAACAGATAAGCCATACAATGGACTATTAATCAACAAAAAGTAGTGAAATACTGACATATGCTACAATACTGATCAACTTCAAAAATATGCAACGTGGGGGCCTCCCTGGTGGTGCAGCGGGTTGAGCGCGCACTATGAAGCATCCACAGCACAGCAGTGTGAGTTTGATCCCTGGCCAGGGAGAGGACCCACATGGTGCAGCAGACCTCTCCTGTCTCACCTGCTGCTCCCCTCAGCAGTGTACTTCAGTCGATCTGCCTGTTCTGCTCCCCACTCTGTCTTTGATGAATACTCTCACCTCTCGTGCCTCTGGACTGTACCCCAGCTCTTGTATGCATAAATAAATAAATCTTTTAAAAATATATGCAAGGGCTCCCTGGTGGCGCAGTGGGTTAAGCAGCGCACTATGAAGCAGACCGCAGCCACTGCAGCACAAGTTCGATCCCTGCTGCCGCCCAGGGGGAGACCCACATGGCCCGGCAGACCTCTCCTGCTGTGCCTGCTGCTCCCCTCAGCAGTATACTTCAGTTGATCTGCCTGTTCTGCTGCCTGCTCTCTGTGGTGAATCCTCTCACCCCCCCACACCTCTGGCCTGTATCCCAGTGCTTGTATGCATAAATAAATAAATCTTTAAAAAATAAAAAAATATATGCAAAGTGAAAGAAACTATACACAGAGGGGAAAATATGATTCTATACTATGAAATGTCCAGAATAAGCAATCCTATAGAGAATAAAGTAGATTAGTACTTGCCTAGGCCTAGGGGTAAGTGAGAGAGGGATTGGGAATGATGGCTAAAATGAGTAGAAAGTTACTTTTTGGGGTGATGAAAATGTCCTAAAATTAGTAGCGCTGGTTGTATAACTCTGATTATATACTGAAACCACTAACATGTATACCTTAAAAGGAGTGAATTTTATTTTATGGTACCTGAATTATAACTTAATGCTGTAATAATGTTCACAACTCAGAGCCAGAAATAATTCAAGTGGTAGGCTTCCCTACTCGCACCAGGGGTTGAGCATGGCACTATGAGGCATTGGCAGCCACTGCAGCCCGAGTTGGATCCCCCACCTGGGAGGGGACCCACATGGCGTGGCAGACCTCTCCTGCCTCACCCGCTGCTCCCCTCAGCAGTGTGTTTCAGTCAATCTGCCTGTTCTGTTCCCCACTCTGTCTCTGGTGGATCCTCTCATCCGCCCAACCCTCATCTTCCCCCACCCCCCGCACTTCTGGCCTGTACCCCAGTTCTTGTATGCATAAATAAATAAATCTTAAAAAAAAAAAGACTTTCCCTCCTAGGTTCTTATATGACACCCATTATAGCAACCTAGACATGGCCTAACCAGAGGGACCAGAGATATTGTTCTACAAAGACTCTTCAAATCTGTTTTATTTAAGCTAAAGTTTCTTGGTTTTTAAACAATGTTACTTCAAGCACAGTCTCAGAAATTGTTGTTTAATATATTTCTTCCTTCTGAAATTCTCAACATAGATAATTTGTCTAGCAGTACTGTCTCAATACCTGACCAATTCTGATTTATTCATTTAAACGGACTTATATGCATTAGCCATATCCAAAGTCACTTCTTGTCCTGGGCCTCTGCACCATCCACCCTTTCCTTCAGGTCAAAGCATGTGGGTGGACATGAAGCAGGCGTAGGTTTTCTGCCCCAGTACCAAAGAAGCTTCCAAGGTCACCCTGAACTACTGCGGGCTTCAGATGGAGCCGAGCTGGACTACAGTTGCCAACACCGTCCTTAACGGCGGAACCCGGTTTTTGTGCACCCCCAGTTGAGCTGAAGCTCACCGAGCCTTCGTGAGCCATTGTGGTAGCTGTAGCTCCAGTCTCCCGGTTTCAGCAGTTTTCCAGCGGGTTGTGTCTGCTGCCGCGTAACGGTCGCCCCAGCAACCGCGCCGCGCGTCGAGGGTTAGTACCGCCCACAGTTGCCTCGGCAACCGCGCCGCTCGCTGCACGTTCGGGTTGCTCGCCCCGCCCAGTGAGCGTGCGTATGTGCGTCGTCTCTATGGTGGCGGCGGATTCAGAGGGACCGAACCATCCCCGAATCAGGCAAGCCGACCTAGGGCTGATTGTGTGACCTCTCATCAGGGCTGGGTCTTTGGGGAGTGGAGCCGAGCCGAGGGAGGAAGGAATCGGGACTACCCTGCCTCATCCCTCCTTGGCTCCGCTGCTTGGAGCCACCGGGTGCTGTGCCATCACCATTCTTTTTCTGGGATTACCCCATCGCCCCATGACTAAGTCCTGGAGCTCCCTTCTCCTGCCCCACGAGACGCTCCCCACTGCATGTGACACCCCTCCCCCCGTCACCGTCCTCGGGGCCCCCATCCCATCATGACCCAGTCTCGGGGGTGTACCCTAAAGGTTCATGACGCCTTCCTCCCCACCCCCTCAGGAATCTCGGCTGTTGTCTGTTTCGCGCGCGCCTTGTGATTGCAGCATCTCTCCTCTAGGATGTTCCGCCGAGAGCGCTGCATCTCCCTCCGTGGCTCGGCTGCCGCCCTGTGCAACAACCTCAGTGTGCTGCCGCTCCCAGAGCGCAACCTCACACATTTTGGGGTAGTGCATGGACCCAGCGCCCAGCTTCTCAGCGCTTCCCCCGAGGGTGTGTCTTTAGCCCAGCGCCAGCTGCACGCTAAGGAAGGAGCTGGAGTGAGCCCCCCACTAATCACCCAAGTAAGGCAGAGTTGGGACTGGTGTTGCTGAACCCAGCACTAACCCCTGTTCTTTGTTCCAAATATCAAGGAATAGGCCTTCTCTAATCCTCTGAACTTCCATTCTTCTGAGTCCTCCTGTTCTCTGTTCTAAACATTTCTACCTACTCCACCGTACCTCCTCCAGGTCCACTGGTGTGTCCTCCCCTTCCGAGTATTACTGGTACTCACCTCACATCGTGGAATACAGGTAAGAAAAGGACCTCCCTGCCCAACCCCAACTAAAGGCTTTTGAACTCTTCAAGGTTGCCTCTAAACACTTCAAAGCACTACAAAAGTGCCCAGCCCACTTTTCCTGATTTCACATTTTCATTCCAATTTCCCACTTACCACGCACCACCTCTAGTATCTGCCACTTTACAAGCTCAGAGAACTTGGACAGTTTAGTTAGCTCCTCAGAGCCTCAGTGTCCTCTGTAAAATGAGAATAAAAGTAGTGCCTCCCTCCCAGAGTTGTTCTGAGTGTGGTAGGCTAAGACTAATGTGAGTATGTGAAGACTTAGCAGAGCTCAGCAAGGTCGGCTAGGTTGTCACCTCATCCTCGCCCTCATCTTTCAGATGTACGAGTCTGATGGCTCCGTCATGGTCTTTTGGCATGCACTGGACTCTGGACATGCCTCTCCAGGTACCTGCAGGACTGAGTGAAGTGAGGGTAGGAGTTGGCTGGGGCTAAGGGAGGCGTTTTTTCTGATAGTTTTCTCCTTTCACACTCAGTACAAGCTGTGTTTGCCCGAGGAATTGCTGCCATTGGCCACTTCATCTGTGTGGGTGAGGAGGCCAAAACCAGGCATTGTGGGTGCTGGGTTGTAGGGATATGGGCTTTAACTGGGAGGATGCTGAACATCTGAACATAGTCTGGAGGGTTAGATGGAAGGGTGGGAGTACAGAGGGGTCTGAAAGATTCCAAAAAGGTATGGAAGGGTGGAGAGCAACAGGGTGGGAATGGATAAGGGTAATGAATAGAGGAGCAGGGCTGTCACAGTGGTGAGTGGTGGGTTTGTTACTAAGGCGTCTAGGATGGAAGAAATGCTGAGTGCCTGGAGACCTGGGAGGATCAGGGAGCCTTCAGTGGGACCCTGGTTCTTCAGGAACATGGTCAGGCCTGGTACTGGTATTTGACATCCCAGCCAAGGGCCCCAACATTATACTAAGTGAAGAACTGGCTGAGCATCAGACACCAATCACAGACATTGCCACCGAGACTGCACAGGGGCAGGTGAGTAGGTTTCCCTCAACTGTTCTAGAAGCTGGAAATATTTCTTACTTGGGAAGCAGGGAACCTGAGTTCTTGGCTCTGCCACTATGCAGCTAGGTGACTTTGAGCTAGAGGACTTTGGGGTAGTGCATGGGCCCAGTGCCCAGCAGCCTCAGGTCCAATGATGAAACCAGAGATACTTTGTAATTACATGGCATTTAATACTTTTCAATACTTGTGTGCATTGAGGAGCACTGACAGAAGATTCCCAAGATGCTTTCCAGCTCTAACTTGTACAGCTTCCTTCTCTAAACTTGGACAAGTCCTACCTGTTCAGGCCCAACCTCTCCAGAAAGCCTTCCCCAGTTCTAGCTCCCACTGATCTCCCTAGCTGAACCCTGAATTGGCACTGCCCTCAAAGACAACTCTTGTTTTGGATCACAAATCTCTGGAGATCTCAGTATGTATCTTCTAATTTGTATCCTTCACTGTACCTGGCCCAGAGGGAGGCCCATGGGTTTTGTAACCCTGGGGTTAGAGTTTATCCGGAGATCCATTCTCATCACGACTGTGGCCTACTAACTGCAAGGCCTCCAGAAGGTCATAACACGATGACTTCATCCATCCAGCAAGGACAACACTATACCCCTCTGAACACATGGTGTGCATATTGCAGGAGCTGGGGAATGTGTGATGACATGAAACTCTAAGCATTTGTGCTCCCTGAGGGAACCCCAGGCCTACAGCAAGGATGCCATCCCTGTCTCTGGACAGGCAAAGATGCAAATGCTGCCTCCCCTTCTCTCCTGCCCTGTAAACAGGACCTAGCAGAGGAGAAAGGGAAGCTGATCTTGCCTTTTCTCTTAGGACTGCGTGGCTGACATGGTGACAGCCGATGACTCGGGTTTGCTGTGTGTCTGGCGTTCAGGCCCGGAATTCAAATTATTGACCCGAATTCCAGGATTTGGGTAAGTGAGGCAGAAGGGGCTGAGGCCTTCCTAAAGTAGCCTCAGGATGGAAAGTGGACTTGGGTCTGGGGAAACCAAAATGGGGTATCACCTTGCAGGGTCCCGTGTCCCTCGGTGCAGCTGTGGCAAGGGACTGTAGCAGCAGGCTATGGGAATGGGCAGGTGCGCCTCTATGAGGCCAGCACAGGAATGCTACACATCCAGATCAACGCCCATGCTCGAGCCATCTGTGCCCTGGACCTGGCTCCCGAGGTGGGCAAGGTCAGTCTCCTCCACCCCCACATGCCCTTGTTCCTGGTCTGGGGCCTGAGAGGAACTCTGCCCTCTTGTCTCTACCACTCAGTATACCACTGGGCATGCTAGCCCATGCCAGTCACCTGTTCGCATGCTGCAACTCTCACTTATCCTCCTTGCTTTGTTTTTTATAGCTACTCTCAGCAGCCGAAGACACCTTTGTACACATCTGGAAGCTGAGCAGAAACCCAGACAGTGGCTCCACTGAGGTGTGTGGTGAGCAGAGCAGAATGGGGATGCCCAAGCAAGCTGCAGCAGGTCCTGAGCAGCCCTTCTCTCCCCTAGGTGGAACACTGCCATGGTGAGTGTGTAACCGACACCCAGGTGTGTGGTGCCCGCTTCTGTGACCCCTCAGGCAGCTCCTTTGCTGTGACTGGCTATGACCTCGCTGAGATCCTGAGATTCAGCAGTGTGTGACAGAAAAGTCGCCCTCCTTTCCCCCTGTGCTATTTATAAAGTATCCCCTCGACCCAGTCCTTGTGTGGTTATTCGGTATCATCATCATGCTTCGTAACAGGTGCTTCAGGGAGGAGGGGATAGCACAGGTGCCCACCCCAGACCAAGCAGAGAGGCAACCTGCTGGCAAGAACCAGGTAGAGGCTGCTGTTAAATAACTTTAATGGTGATGTAGGAGTCACAGGGGAGGTCCATTCCCTCTAAGGGCTCTTCAGTTGTCCTCAAAGCTGGTTAGTGCAGGGCAGGAGGGCAGGGTTGGTTCCAGTTTTCTCCCAGGAAGGGTTTGGGGGCTCCCAGCCAGCCCCAGGAATGGAGTCCCTCGGCACCACGGCACCCATACCTTAAGAGGGCCTTCTGTTCCTCCTCCCTAGCCTCCCCCAAGTCCAGCAGAGGAAGGGGAGGCCAAGCTGGTTAACCTGCTACCAATAGTGCCATATCCGAGCCCAGCTGCACATAGGCTCTCTCTTCTTCTGGCCAGATCCTGTTGCCAGCACCTTTCTCTCATACTGGTGACTGGAGCCAAGTGCGGGGTGGCCCTTTGCTGCAAAGGCCTCTGGCCCGTGGGGATCGCTGTGGAGGCAGAGGGGCAGCCGAGCGGGAAACCCCAGAGGAGTGGTCTTGGGGGAGAGCATCCAGGGAGAATGTTCGGGGTCGCCCCCAGGGCAGGGGTTGGGTCCTGGCCGGGGCTGGGGCCACTGAGGCAGGTGAGCAGGGATTAGGCAGGGCAGGCTGGTCGGTAAACATTGCTAGCCAAGGTGGGGGTGTCTCCAGTCTCACACCCTCCCGCTGGGCCAGGATGTCTGTCACCGCTGCGATGTCATCCAGCGGCTCAATAGCTGTGGCACCAGGAAGGGATTAAGGGGAGGGGGCTAGTCAGAGCTCAGGTCTCAGGCCTACCCAGCCCTGACCATCACCTGTCACTGTAATAGGAGGAAAGCAAAGCCCGGATCTCAGCCGAGATTGTATTATCCTGCAGGAGCAGCCCCTCGCCTGGACCCCCTGGTGCCCCCGGCTCTGATAAGACTATGGGAGATAGGATGCAGGGTAGTCAGGCATGGGAGGGGTGTGGGCAGAAATGGGTAAAGAAATCAAGAGAGAGGAGGAAAATGAAAGCAGTGCCAGGCAAGTGAAGCATCAGAGGAAGAGACAGGAATCCGCATGCAGAAAGGGAAACAGAAAAGAAGAAATTAGGAGAGAAATTCATGAAATGAATCTGGTCTTGGGGACTTGGGGGTGGGGGGTGTTTTGAACTTCATTTAAAACTCTAAGAACTGGAGAAGAGAAAAAAAATACTACATAACTGGGTGGGTCTTGGATCCCCAGAGATCTTTCTTAGCTCAAACTGTGCTGTCTCTGTTTTTCCATTATCTGGGTCTCCCTGAAGCCCCCAGTCCCGTTTCCCTTGAGGGTCCCAGAGTACACTCTCACCCATTTCATGGTACAAGGACCCCTGCTTGGTCAGTGCTTGGGGAGGTTTCCTCGGAGCAGGGGTTTCAATTTTCATGATTTCATCACAACACTGCTTCCACTGACCTGAAGAGAGAACATTCATTGGGGGTAAAGAGGGGAGAACTGAGGAAAAGCCAGCCTATCCTCTCTCCCGCAACATTCCCTTCCCCACATTCTTGAAACAGAGGCCTTTGGTAAAAGCAAACCCCACCCCCTTCCAGAGGCTCAACCCAGCCCCCTCTTCTTACTCATGTCAAAGAAAAGCTGCCACAGCGCCTCCATCCAGCTCTGTAGGGCTCCCCGACTCTCTGTCTGAAGGGTGTGCGTCACCTCATCCTCTGAATACTGGTTACTGATGCTCAGGGTAAAGGGCCGGCCTGCAGCCTGGTCCTGCTCCCCAGCCCGCACTCGAGTCTCCTGCAGAAGAAAGAAAAAGGGTTCGCTTTCACCTCCATCCTGGCCACAGAAGTCAACAGTGACATTAGGCAGACTTGATCCCCAGCCAGGGAGGGGACCCACATGGCACGGCAGACCTCTCCTGCCTCGCCCGCTGCTCCCCTCAGCAGTGTGTTTCAGTCAGTCTGCCTGTTCTGCTCCCCGCTCTGTCTCTGGTGAATCCTCTCCCCCCTCCCCTCCACACCTCTGGCCGACACCCCAGTTCTTGTGTGCATAAATAAAATAAATCTTTTTTAAAAAATTGGCAGGACAGTCAGCAAAAAGACTGGGGAGCCAAGCGGGGGTCACTGGACTTGGGTTGGGAAAATAAACCAGGAAAGAGGAAAGCAGATGAAGAATGAAATCTGAGGGGAAAGCTGGAAGGAGGATGAAAAGTTCTAAGCATGGGGGCTTCACCACTAGGGGATCCATCACCTTGTTGATTGCAATAGTGAACAGCGGCTCTTCCCCAGTGTCTGCATCTTCGGGTTGCCGGTAACAGAAGAGGTTTGTGCCTTTCAGGACTCCATGCACTCGAACCCAGTCCCGCAGCTCCCCAGCTTGCTGCGTAAATGACTCATGGTTTCCTAGGGGAATCACAGTCCCCAATACCCTTCTTCCCAGGCCCACACAGGCTCTGCTCCTTTCCGCCCACCCTCTGTCTGAGCTTCCTCTCATCTTTCCATACCCCTCCTTCCTCCACCCAGATCTTGATTTTTCACTAGTCCTACTCCTAGGAGGTGATCTAGCTCTCCTCTGGCTTCTCCCTGTTCACTTCTGATCCTTAGGGCCCCCTCACCTGTACCCTGAGGGTACCACTTGCAGTAGGCTGAGTCATGCAGAGAGGCTGAGCCACCAGGCGGCAACACACGCTACCATAAAGGGGCAGCCAGGCGGGGTTCTCCTCTGGGGGAGGAGGAAGTGCAGGATGAGAGTGGGGAGGGCGAGCAGGACCATACAGCGGCCCCTGTTTTCACCATCCAGTGCCCCCCACGCACATACATACTCACCATGGCTGGCGAGGGTGAGGTCGTGTGTGCGGAACCCATCTTGCACTGCTGCCAGGGTGAGCGAGGTGTGAGCCAAGAGATGGTAACGAGGGCCACTGTAGGACAGATGGAGACGTGGGCCTCAGCTGAGTGAGGAGCATGTTGGAGAGCAGGAGCTGTAAGGGCCAAGCAGGCCTGCCGCACTGTCCAGGCTGCCCCACAAAAGACTAGCTTGCCTCCCCCATAGAGCTTGGGACAGACATTTACTGAGTTCCTGCTAAGTGCCTGGTCCTGTGCTTTATACGTGTTATCCCTCTTGTTCCCATGACAACCCTGTCAGGTTGGTGGCATTCTTTAGTTAATACTTGAGCAGCTTGAGGCTTAGACAGGGTAAGAAATGTGCCCATCCTCCCTGGCAGTGCAAGGAATTAGGCATCGCACTGTGAGGCATCTGCAGCCTCTGCAGCACGAGTTCAATCCCCAGCCAGGGAGGAGACCCACATGGCACAGCAGACCTCTCCTGCCTTGCCTGCTGCTCCCCTCAGCAGTGCATTTCAGTTAATCTGCCTGTTTTGCTCCCCACTGGTGAATCCTCTCACCCCCCACATCTCTGGCCTGTACCCTAGTTCTTGTATGCATAAATAAATAAAATCTTTTAAAAAAGGAAAAAAATTTGCCCATGGCTTATAACAGGTTGGCGGAGTTGAAATTTGAAACATATTTGTCTCCAAAATCGGCACTCTGTCCATTACTCTAGAGATTCTCAAACTGCTCCTTAGAGACGCACTGGTTTCATATGGTGCCTCCAGGTACCTTTGGGCACTACCACAGGGCCCAGATTACCCTCCTCCAACCAGGGCACTCTGTTCTGTTTGCATAAGATATGCCTGCTGCTGCAAAAAGTTAAGACCCCTAACTGTCCCTGCATTCCTAGTGGTCCTCTCGGTTGGCTTCAGCACAGCTCTGGGGTACAGGCCAGATTGCCTTCCATCTATGTGGCCATTGCTCATTCTTGTCTGATGGGACATCCTGACAGCAGTGCATGGACTCTCCATGCACAGCACAGGTCACAGGTCACTACGGCCAGTTACAGGCAGCTGAGGGCAGTGGGGGATGCAGGGCCTTACCCTACAGCTGGGGTGGGGAGCAGGATGGGACTGCTCCCTGAACTGCCAGCATTTTCCAGTGATGCCCGGATGCGTCTCCCAGAGGATCGGCCCAGAGAGCTGCTGAGTTTGGTGGCAAGCCTCTTGGGAGCACCAGCCAGGGCCCCCTCCTCTTCCACACAGGCCCCGTACAGCTCCAGCCGCAGTTCAAAGTCTGGCCCTGCCCCGTCACTGTAGGAGTGTGGGAGGAAGAAAGAGGATGGTCCTGGAGAAGTCCAGAGAAGCAGGAAGGATGTGGTGCAAGTACAGAACAGTTCCACAGGGCAGGCCAATGTCCCTCTCCTCCCCACTCCCCTGTGGCTACCGCACCTGGGCTTTGGAGCACAGCAGAAAAAGGAAAGAGCTACGGGAATGAATGAGGTACTCACAAGAGCACGTTGTTTTGAAAGGAGATGTCTGTGAGGGTCCTGTCCACCAGGACCATCTCTGTGTCCTGAATGTGTTCCCCGAGCTGCAAGAGCAGGAACACAGCCCAGCGGTGCAGGTCTGGGGACAGACTAAACTGGTCAGGACGTAGCCCCACCAGAGCCTCCAACTTCAAGGTCACGCCCTTGAATTTGTCCCAGGGTATGGAACTCACCGCCTTTGTTCTTGAAATACTCTGTGTCCTTCCACATGAGTGGAATCCGGAGGTCTAAGGGGCATAGAGGTAGGAACAGATGTTGAGACAGGGCAAAGGGCTCTGGCTGGGCAAGGGGGTCCAGCAGCTGGGCCTGTTGTGCTTCTTACCAGAGATGCAGACCCTGCCACGGCAGGGGGAGCGCTCTGCAGGGGGTCCACTGTCAGAAGGCCTGTAGGAAAATGACAATGTCCTTGTTGGCCTCTAGATGGCAGTCCCCCTGGTCCCAAGGGCTCAAGAACACCCAGTCCCAGGTCCCCAGCCAGGCTGACAAAGCAGGGCTGAGGGACTGTTAAGATTTATTGATTAGGGCCTCCCTGGTGGTGCAGTGGGTTAAGCAACGCACTATGAAGCAAACCGCAGTCACTGCAGCATGAGTTCAATCCCTGTCAATCCCTGCTGCCGGCCAAGGAGGGGACCCACATGGCACAGCAGACCTCTCCTGCTGTGCCCGCTGCTCCCCTCAGCAGTGTACGTCTGTTGATCTGCCTGTTCTGCTCCCCGCTCTGTCTGTGGTGAATCCTCTCACCCCCCCCCCCGCCCACACACACACACCTCTGGCCTATACCCCAGTGCTTGTATGCATAAATAAATAAATCTTTTAAAAAAATGTATTGATTAAATCCAGGAGGTTGCTGAGCTTGGAGACACTACAGACTCATGAGCTCATCATATACACAGTGCTCAGGGTTCCTCCCTGTCTGAGCACCTTCCCTGTCCACCTCCCCAGACCCCTGAAGGGGACAAGTGAGGCCTTAAGGAGACAGATGCCCACAGAGAGACTCCTTTTCAAAGGCTCTTTTCCATTAAACCCCAGGCTTAGAGGAGTTTGCAGACTTTCTTTCCCCTCTCATCACTACTCTGACATAAAAGGGTACTGGGGGGCCTCCCTGGTGGTGCAGCGGGTTGAGCGCCATACTGTGGGGTTTCCACAACTGCTTCAGTGTGAGTTCAATCCCTGGCCAGGGAGGTGACCCACATGGCACAGCAGACCTCTCTGCCTCACCTGCTGCTGCCCTCAGCAGTGTGTTTCAGTCAGTCTGCCTGTTCTGCTCCCCGCTCTGTCTTTGGTGAATCCCTCCCCACCACCCCACCTCATGCCTCTGGCCTGTACCTCAGCTCTTGTATGCATAAATAAATAAAATATTAAAAAAAGAAAAGGGTACTGGGCCAATCCAAAAAGCAAGTTGACCAGCTTTGATGAAAGGAAAAACGTAAATAGGGAACAGTTATGTTCCATTTGCCACAGGACTCCTCAGCTTCCTCCCCGTTAGCTTTGACTTCTCCCTGACCCTCCTGACTAGATATACTAAGCCTTCCAAGTGTCCCACGTTCCCCAGTCCCTCACTGCAGACACCCTGCCTTCTTCCCCTCCCTGCCCATCATCAGGAGTGACAGCTGTGTCCCCCTCCTAAGGTGGCAGCCGGTTGACCCATGCTAATTCGTAATGCCGCTAATGTAACTGGTGACTTAGTAGGGCCTTAAACTAAATGATGTGACGCTGATGACAGTGCGTTTAGCTTTCAGGGTCTTGGGATGCATCTGCAGTCACACTGTCTAGGTCATGGGGGGACTTGGGCAGGGCGCACGCTGATGGCCAACTCGCAAGAGACGCAAACTCAGGACCGATCCGCACACCTGCTTGCCCTTCCTTTTCTGTCTTCCCATGGGGGCTTCACTGCCCCTGGCAACTTCTTTGTGTGTCAGCCTTCACAGATAAGTCAGCCTTCGTTTCATGCCAGTGAGGGCTGGCCCCTTCGCCCCCTCAGCCTCGTGGCGTCACTCAGGCTGCTCTGCTAGAAGTCAATTCTTCAACTGACCAGTTCACCCAAAATAGGCAATTCCGAGAGTGATCAACTTGCCAAGATTTTCTCCAACATTTTCATTTTGCCACAGCCTCACCTCAACCATTTCACTGAGATTTGTCCAATCAGCAGTCCTTGTCAGTGTAGTTTATGTTTCCCATTCAGAGCTGAGCCTTTTTAGAATCCACAAATCAGCTGGTGTGAAGGGATAGGTTTTTCCTTAAGCGATCTGTTCATTTCCTTTCTCAATTCCTTTCTCTGACGGTGAACCCCAGAACTATGTCAGTCTGTGCTAAATTACTTACCGAAACCAGCCAGCCAGCCAGTCTCATCACAATTGCCCTCTTAGCAAATTAGCGCTTTTGCATTACTGCCCCATACTCAGCCTCCCAGCCTTTCACCTGCTACACTGGCTTTCCCTAGTGACTCGCCAGCCACTCTGGGCAGCACACCATGTGCTGAGACACCAATGTAGCTTCCAGGCCCCGGATGGGAAGGTCATCTTCAGAGAAGTCCCTACTCCATGGACACACACTACCACTTTCCCCCAGAAGGCCTCGCCTCCCCTTTGCTCACCTCCGGCCTGTCTTCTCCAGCACCTGTGCCTCCTTGCGCCGCTGCAGCTCACCCATGTAGCTGAGGATGCGGCTGTTGCACACCAACAGGCTCTTGGTAGCCTCCAGAGCCTGCTCACGCTGGGAGCAGGCTGCCAGCAGCTTGCAGGCCCCCTCCCTCATCCGGATCTCGTGGTCTAGCTTTCTCTGCAGCTCTGTGTCCTAACCAGAGTGGGCAGAAGAATGAGAAGGAAATGTGAGTTAGGACAGCCGAAGCACCCTCCAGTTCCCAAATGGCTGTGGCCCAGGAAAAACTGACAAGAAGCTTATGTTTCAGGCAATTCAGGAACAAGGTTAACTCAACCACAGCTGCCCAACAATAACCAAAGAAACTATAAAAATACAGATGCCCTCATGCATTCAGTGATGGAAATATAAATTCCTTCAGCCTCTTTCAGATGCAATTTAGAAAAATCTATGGAAACTACAAATTCACCTATCCTTTGCTTTAACAGATCAGTATCTCAGAGTATATCCTAGAGTTACACATATGAGCTTTTAAAACCATATGTACAAATTATTCACTGCAGCATTGTTTTTATTAAAGATTTATTTATTTATGCATACAAGAACCGGGGTATAGGCTAGAGGTGCAAGGGATGAGATGATTCACCAGAGACAGACTGGGGAACAGAATAGGCAGATCTATTGAAATACACTGCTGAGGAGAGCAACAGTGAAACAGGAGAGGTCTCTTTGGCCATGTGGGTCCCCTCCCTGGTCAGGGATCGAACTCATGCTGCAGTGGCTGCATATAGCTTCATAGTGCTGTGCTTAACCCCTTGAGCCACAAGGAAGGCCCTGCAGCATTTTTTTAAACACCAAGATTAAAAACCTTTTAGTCGACATTGGTTCAATAAGCTATAGCACATCTACACTGTAGAACATTATAGACTTTAAAGAGTGAGGTAGACACGTATGCAGATATGAAACAATCTTCAAAATATATTAAGTGAGAAAGAAGAACAGTATTATTGCATGCTACCATTTGTGTCTGACATGTACATACATATACAACACAGATTTATAAAATAGTAGTGGTTACAGTCAGAAATGGAAAATAGGGGCCTCCCTGGTGGCGCAGTGGGTTAAGCAACGCACTATGAAGCAAACCGCAGCCACTGCAGCACGAGTTCGATCCCTGCTGCTGGCAAGGGTGGGGACCCACATGGTGCAGCAGACCTCTCCTGCTGTGCCCGCTGCTCCCTTCAGCAGTGTACTTCTGTTGATCTGCCTGTTCTGCTCCCTGCTCTCTGTGGTGAATCCTCTCACCCCCCCACACCTCTGGCCTGTACCCCAGTGCTTGTATGCATAAATAAATAAATCTTTAAAAAAAAAAGAAATGGAAAATAGACTTATGATACTTGATATATATCTTTCTTTAATACTGTACTATTGAAAAATCATCTTGCCTTAAAAAAACATAAAACTTCTGAGTTTTTAAAAAAAATTACCAAAGGGACCTCCCTAGTGGCACAGGGGTTAAGTCTCAGTACTATCAAGCTATTGCCAGCCACTGCAGCCTAAGTTTAATTCCTGACGCACATAGTGTAGCAGATCTCTCCTGTCTCACCCACTGCTCCCCTCAGAAGTGTATTTCACCCACCTGTTCTGCTCCCCGCTCTGTCTCTGGTGAATCCTCTCACTGCCTGCACCTTTGGCCTACGCTCCAGTTCTTGTATGAATAAATAAATAAAAAATAGGACCTCCCTGGTGGTGCAAGGGGTCAATTCTCAACACTATGAAGCTGTCTGCAGCCACTGCAGTACAAGTTCAATCCTCAGCCAGGGAGATGACCCCTGTGGCTCAGCAGACCTCTCCTGTCTCGCCCACTGCTCCCCTCAGCAGTGTGTTTCAGTCAATCCACCAGTTCTGCTCCCCACCTCACAAAAACTCAGTTTCTCCAGCTATAAAATGAAGGTGGAAACAGTCCCTATTTCCTAGGGTTATGAATGTTCAGTGAGACAGCAGTGTAAAGCATTTCACAACTTTCAGCATATGGTATGCACAAGTGATAGGGGTGCTTATTCTAATGATGTTATTTTACCCAACTATCACTGGAGCATCTCTATGCCGGCCAAGGCTCTACTTTTAAAAACCCAGCTGGGGGCCTCCCTCGTGGAGCAAGGGGTTGCACACTGCACTATGGAGCTTCTGCAGCCAATGTGGTGCAAGTTCAATCCCCGACCAGGGAGGGGGCCCACATGGCATATCAGACTTATCCTGCCTCACCTGCTGCGCCCCTCAGCAGTGTATTTCAGTCCATCTGCTCCCTGCTCTGTCTCTGGTGAATCCTCTCACCCCTCACCTCTGGCCTGTACCCCAGCTCTTGTATGCATAAATAAATAAAATCTTTAAAAATAAATTTAAAAATTCCAGCTGGGAGGTGAGAGATACAGGCATTAATGGCTGCCCTCTAAGTGCAACGTCATGGCATAAACACACAGAAAACAGACCCTGTTTGTTTCCGGCTGAGGTGATGGGTAAGACTTCAGAGAGGAGGTGAAAGACTAGCATCATTACAGTGTACAGAGCTGTTCAAGAGGGAAGCCAAGTGGAGTCACTAAGTTGGAAAGAGGGATGAATGTGACCACCCAAAACTTGTCTTCTTCACATCAGCTCTCTTCTGCACCCTGTATGCCCTTGCTTCTGTCCTTGGTGGCTGAACACCCCAAATTCCTGTTTCCAGAAGCTTGTCCGCATGTCCTGCAGAGTCTTGCTTCACCATTTTATTCCCGGGGTAGGCCATACCCTCACTCATTACCCCTCACCCAGCACTATCCACTTGTTTCCTTTCCTGACACTTCACAAATAGGCCAAACCAGCTCCAATGCTACCTCTACCAAGAAGCCCTCCAAGAAGCAGCTCCACACATACCACCCCCACCCCCCTGCTTGCACCTGCCTCTGCATCAATGTCCCAGCTCTGCTAGGCTTAGCCACTTGCAACCCTCACTCCATTCCTAAATGAATGAGGACAGAAACGGGTCCTCAAACCCCCTCCTGCCTATCCTCTTAGTCCCACGCCAGCACTCACGGATCCTTCCCTAGCCCTGTCCATTGCCCCCGTGGCATGGATGCGGTGGCGAGCTCGGTCTGGGGTGCCTTCTGCTCGCGCAGCCAGCCGCAGCGGCCCCCGCCCGAATCGCTCCAGGCAGGCGTCAGTGACATCAGCTCCCAACTGCCGCGAGAGCAACCTAGGGGTTCCGGGGTGCCGATGGTCCCCTCGGTGCGCCTGGCCAGGCTAGCTAGGCTCTGGACTCTGGAGGCGAGACCACCCATCTCAGTCACCCCGGAGCTGCACCTCGAGTCGGAGAAAGGAAAAGGGCTCCCAGCCTTGGTGCTGTGCTTTGACTTCTGGAGCCGAGGAGGCCCCTCCCGCGTCGTGCGTGCCCTTCAGGGTGACCCCTCGGGAAAGGGGTAGGGGGAAGGGGAGTAGTATATAAATTGGAATGACTGGGGCAGAAGAGAGGTCGCTGGCCATGGAGAAAGCCCTGGAAGAGTGGGGCTGGGGACCCAAAGAACCCCCTCCCCCACATACACACACTCGGATTCCACCCCCACTGCAGGGCCTTCTGGCATGAATCCAATCTCCCATGACCCCCACAGCAAGGATCACCCTAGAGAGCCCCACTCCTGCCCTTTCAGCAGAGCATCTTTGAAATCCTGTAGCAGGCTCCGAATCACCATAGCTTGCCCCATCTCCCCACCCCAGGGATAACTCCTTGTTACCCCCTCTTCACTCATACCCGCTCTCTCCCCTCTCCCGCAAGCAGTGTTTTTACCGCTCTCCTGGGAAAGAGCCCAGAACTGGATGTCAGCCAGACCTGGGTCAGGGCCCAAGGGTCTGAAGGACGATGAGTCACTGGCAGATGCTGCAGCACACATTAGGCGCTCTATGGACATCCTTTCCCATCCTCGCTTTCTCTTCTGCCCCTGACTTCCTGCTCTGCCTCTCATCACCCCTGTCCCTTCAGGATCTCCCCCAGGGCTAAGTTCAAATCCTGGCTTAAGAGCTTACTAGCTGTGAGAATTTAACCTCTGGATCCTAAGTTTGTAAACTGGGGGATAGTCCACCTCCCTCATAGTTTATTTTGAGGATTGGTGGGAAAATTTACCTCTACTTGGGCTCAGCAGAAATTCAAAAACAACATTTCTCTCATTCTCACCTCCTCTACTTGGAGCTTAAAAGTCACCTTCTCCAGAAAGTCTTCTTAGATTTATTCTTCCATGACTACCACTCTTGCCAATCTCTGAAACATCAATGAGTGTCCCTCTGGGGGGTGGCGGGGGTTGGGAGGGGAGGAATTGCTGAACAGCAGCACCCTTATGGCTGAAGCAGAGACAACCAAAGTGAAATCTAAGGCCCTACCTCTACCCCAGAACTCGGGCAGTCCTCCCATGAAGGAAAAATTACATGGAGGGAAGGTGTTGAATTTAAACACATAAGTAATTAGACTGGCTTGATCCAATAAACTCTTCTGCAGTGATAGGAATGTTCAGTGGCCTTCTAGCACCTGACACATGGCTACAGCAACTATGGTATAATTTATTTTATTTCACTTTAACTTCCTAAAATTTGGATTTAAATAGGCATCTGTAACTATTAACATGGACGGAGAGGACTATGGATGGCAAATCAATTTTATCTCATGTGCCAATAGAGTATAATTTGTAGTGTCAGAGCCCCACTGGCTTATTGGGCACCTTTCTGCACATTTGAAAAAGGTGACTCTCGGGCCTGCCCTGGTGGTGCAGTGGGTTAAGCAATGCACTATGAAGCAAACTGCAGCCACTGCAGCACGAGTTCGATACCTGCCGCCAGCCAGGAAGGGGACCCACATGGCGTAGCAGACCTCTCCTGCTGTGCCCGCTGCTCCCCTCAGCAGTGTAAGTCCGTCGATCTGCCTGTTCTGCATCCTGCTCTGTCTGGTGGATTCTCTCACCACCCCCACACCTCTGGCCTGTACCCCAGTGCTTGCATGCATAAATAAATAAATCTTTAAAAAAATATTAAAAAAAAAAGAAAAAGAAAAAGGTGACCCTCTCCAGGCAAAAAGTTAGATGAAAACAGCTCCTCTTGATGCAGCCCCTCATCAGGCTAGGACTCCTGCCTTTGCTCAGAGCCCTTGTGAAGGACACAACCAGCACAATTTATGCCAGAGTTGTGCTGAAACAGATTCTGAGGCCACATCTGGACTTACTGGTGAAGAGTGCCATGGCTGACTAGTAATGTCTACTATGACCCTTGCAAGGAGCTGTGATGGGGCCTAAGGACAGCAGAATATGTACAACAAATTGCCACTTCTGGTCTGAACGTGTTACACTCCTACCTCTGGCCTCTCTCAACAGCAACCCCCTGCAAGGTCCAGGCAGTCACTTCCACAGCTTCCTCCATCTTCCCCATTTCAGCAAATGACCCATCACCCAGTTGCCTAGCCACACACCTGGAAATCATTCTGAGGTCCTCACTTTGCCTTACCCCCAATGTCTCATCCATCAGAAACCCACCAGATCTACCACCATCATTTGAAATTCAGTCCGTTCTCTGCCTCCACTATGAGCATTTTAACCACACAGGCAGGTTCACTCCCCTAAGGCTGTAACAGTCTCCTAGCTCTCCCATCTAGTGGTCTTCTGCTATCTTCTCTCTTCAACTCTCTTCTCTCCCACCCCCAGCATGCCTAGACTGTTCTCCACAACATCATCACTTAAAAACAGGGTGAGTCGTCCATCTGCTAGAAATCCTTCTGTGCATTAGCAGCTCACTTCAGTAAAATCTCAGTAATTGTCATGGCCTCCAAGGCTCTTCTGCCCATTGGCTTGACCTCAACCACTGTGTTTCAGCTATACTGGCTCTCTTTCTTCCCCACAATCACGTCACCTTCATCCTCTTTTAAGGGTCTTTGTTTTTGCCATGCCCTGTCTGGAAAACCCTTCCTCCAATCTTAACACACCTCCATAATCTCTGTTCTCAGTTAAAGAGTTCCTCACAGGGCCTCCCTGGTGGCGCAGTGGGTTAAGAAACGCACTGTGAAGCAAACCTCAGCCACTGCAGCACAAGTTCGATCCCTGCTGCCGGCCAGGGTGGGGACCCACATGGCATAGCAGACCTCTCCTGCTGTGCCCGCTGCTCCCTTCAGCAGTGTACTTCTGTTGATCTGCCTGTTCTGCTCCCTGCTCTGTCTGTGGTGAATCCTCTCACACACCCCCCACACACACACACACCTCTGGCCTGTACTCCAGTGCTTGTATGCATAAATAAATAAATCTTTAAAAAAAGAAAAAGAGTTCCTCACAGAGGCCTTCCTGACCTCCACATCTAATGCTGCCATCCTCGCCTTATTTTTATTACATCTCTCTGTTTTCATCATCATTTCACTACATGAAATTATGTCCATGTTTATTTGTCTGTTCTTCCAGAAGAATCTTTCTTGTCCTGTTCACTGAGGTAGCCCCTGGTCTACAAAGTAGGTGTTCCACATCTATGTTTAATAATAAATGAATGAACAAACAACTCTATCATTTCCAGGACCAGTAGAAGATTTCCATTCTGCCCCAGAATCCCCTTCCCCTTCACCAGTAAGTCCATACCCTTCCTGCAAACCTCTCTCACATTGAACACCTCTCTTCTTTCTGTCCCTTGTAGGAGTCCTCTGTCACAGAACACACACCACACCCACCCACAAAGCTTCCATATATAGATATAAAGACCCTGTCACCAATATGATGCTCCAATTGAAGCACTGAGCCTGGGTCCACACACAGCACCCAGTGCAGGTCATTCAGAACCACGCATCCCTCTCCCCACTTAGAGCCTGCCCTCCTCCCTCAACCCCAGCTGGGAAGGGTAAGGTCAAGAAAAGGCGGGGATGCATGCAAAGGAGCTGTTATCCAGGGTGGGGGTGTTACCTCCAGGCTGAGTGCCATCTGCCGAATGTAGAGCATATTCAGGTCCTCCAGGATATGCAATCTGTCCTGCATCTCTGTGCCCCCTAATGCCCCTTCCCTTGTTGAGCCCTCCAGAGGGGGTGGGGGCGGGCAAGCTCTACTGTGCCCCACAATTCCTCCTCCCACTGCTCCCCTGGTCTTGAAAGAAGTGGGCAGTTCTTGAGCAGAGGCTGCCCTTGTCTCTGCACTTGTGGTAGACCCCTCTGGCTGCACACTTTCCTTGCCTACCGCTGTTCCAGGCCCCTGGTGGGAGGCAGACCAGGGAAGAAAGGAGAGAGAGGTGAGGATGAGCCCAGATCCAGGAAGGGAGACCAGCTGCAGAGGGGACTCTGGGCACACAGTGTCCAGTCTTGCTTTGGTGGCAGCTGTTCTCCCAGCTGTGGAAGAAAAAGGCCCTTTCATTCCGACTCTGGTCCCAACCCAGCCCCCGCCCACATCCCTGGTGGAGTGGACAGAGAATCTGTGTGCCAGTACAGCGTGAGGGGCAGGCACAGCTGGAAGGGGGAAGGGAGGGGACGCCTCATGCAGGTTCCAGAGAGTCCTGGGGTTTGTCCTGAGGCTGGAGTTTTCTGAGAGGGGCTCTGGCTAAGTTGGAAGAAGAGGGATTGAGGTGAGGACGTGAAGGGAGAGTGAACCCTTCAGGAAGTGGACAAAGGAGCAAATGAAGTTCAATCCCGAGAGCCATCTCTTCCAACTTGGAGCCCCCATCCAGCCCGCCCCACCCTGGACTCACAATTACCTCGTTTTTTCCAGTAGCAGGGAGGAGAGGGAGGGAGAAGGCAGGGGTGTGCCTGTCTGCTGCTGCCCCCGTTCCCCTCTGCGGGCCCCTTCCCTTCCAGACAGGAAACCAGCCCCGATTCCTAGCCAGCTGCAGCTTTGCCTATCCCCCTCCAGCCCAGGCCCAGAGAGTCACACTCCCTTCGGTTGCCGGCCGGGTCCTGCAGCTCCGCCCCGCTCCACTGCGCTGGCCCCCGGGGCAGGGCTTATACCCGCGACGGCCCCAGCTCCCAGGCCCCTCCTCCTGGTCTCGGGCCTCGCCCCTCTTTCCCCTACCCTGGGTCCCACGCGTAGTTGTGGTGCGGGACTCGAAAAAGGCCCACTCCTCCAAGGTTGGTTAGCTTCTGACTCAGTGAAGGCCCGGGACACCAGGGAACGGGAGTGAAAGGGCCTTTGTTCTGGGCCAGCTTGGGGGGGAAAGGGCAGAAGCCAGGCCTGGAATCCCCGCCGGGAGGGAGCCGGGGGCGGGAGGAAGGCCCCCTCACTTAACCCTTTGCAGACCCAGAGGGAAGGAGAAGTGACCTTGGGGACTACCGCTTCGCAGTCGCCACTCAAGCTCTCAGCCCCACATCTTTCAGCTCCTCCCAAGCCTCTTCAGGGAGTTACAGGTAGAGCGCAGACCCGCGCCAAGTGTGGAGTCCTCAGACTGGAGGCAGACTCCTCTTAGGCCCTAGGGAAGAAGGCTGGAAGTTCGGGCGTGGGAAGTAACCCCACACACACACAGCCCAGTCCTTCTTCGGGAGTCCAGGAGAGCAGCAGGTGGGGAGGCTTCAGAAAGGGCGCAGACCTGCCCTGGAAGTCGAGATTACGGATGGAGTCTGTCCCAGAGGTTGAGACAGGTTGTGGGCTGGGCCTGGCAGCCGGAAAGGGCTCGGCGCCCAAGGCAAGAGTCCGAGCTCTTTGTTGGAGCCCGCCTACCTGCCCACCACCCTTTGCCAGGAGTGGCCCGGGAGTGGCCGGCGCCCAGGCATATTTTGGAATTGAGCCTGAGGCCCCTTAAATGGAAGCCAACCCCGAGTTTTCCAGGCGGAGACAAGCCATCCCAACTGGGCCAGGGAGTGCCTGGGATGGCACCGGTCCGATCAACGCGCAAACGGTCGGTGTCTTAACTTTTTAAGTCTGCAGCAACCAGTTAGTACCGGGCCGCGGCGTCCCCGCCCCTCGGCGTGCGCAGGGCGGGGCGGGAGACCCGGGCGACCCCGGCCGCCGGAGCCCGGGGAAGGGGAGGCAGAGACGCGGGACGCTCACCTCCGGCTGGTCGCAGAAGAGGCTGAGTCGGAAGCGGCCGCGTTTGAACTCCATCTCCAGGGCGGAGCCCCTGGCCACAGTGACCCGGCTCCGGTGGTTTCGCGTGAACATGCTGGAGGCTCCGCGCGCCGCCGGGCTCGGCTTCTGTCCCTCAACGAACCCCCGAAAGTCCGACCGGGAATCTCCCGCTGCTCGGTTCCCAAACCCCGCCTCCGGAGACGACACCTGGGCCGGGCAGGGCGCGGCACCCTGCTCCTCCACCCCCGCCGACAGCCCAGCCGGCCCAGCCAGTCCCCGGAGCGCCGAGCACCCCTGGCCGACAGCCCGACAGCCCCGGCACCCTACACCCCCGGAGTACTGCGGGGGCGCACCATCCCTTCCGGGCTGAGTCGCTGGCGCCTCACCTGGACAAGGGGTGGGCCCAAAGAAGCCCCGCCCCACGACCGCCCCCACCTGGCAAATTCGACTCCCCGGGCGCGGAAAACCCCGTGGCCACCGGGAACGCGGCTCCGCACACAGTGGCTGTAGCTGGGCCCTTAGGACCGCGCCCAATCTCGTCCCTGGCAACCTCGGGCTGTTTCAGCTTCCTAAGTCCCCGACGTCGGTGCTTCGTGCCCACTCTTCCTTCGGCTCCATTCCACGGGGATCCGCCCATCCCTACTGGCCACAATTCTTGGGGCAGTGCTTAAGCACGTCTTGGAACCCGGTTCTGTCACTTACTAACCGCGGGCCTTCGCTCAATCACTAACTTTCCAAGCTTCAGTTTTCTCATCTGTTTAATGAGGTACAGTAATTTTCTCCACTCCTCAGGTTGCTGTGAGGATTGCATCTGAGAAGAAATGTAAATACCCAGCAAAGTGTCTGGCACAAGACAAGTGCTCTGTAAGAGAAGCTATGGATAAAAGGAGCAGGCGCCACTTTTTTTTTTTTTTTCTGCCTTTGGATGGGGCATCAGGGACCTCAGCTCCCTGCACCCAGCTGGACCTTCAATGCCTTAAGAGTGCCACAGGGGAGAGAACGAACTGGCAGAGGAATAGCTTGCTGATCACACATGTGAGGTCTTCCAGGTCTTCAGAATTTTCTGGGGAAAACTTGAGCGACAGTGGGGCTCAGTTTCTCTGGGTTGGGTGAAGAGAAATACAGCCTTTTGCTTTAGAGAATCTAGGTTCTCTAGATTTATTGCTCTGCAATTGCAAATTACTCAGTATTCTTTTAAAAGCCCTGACTTCAGCAAAAGGGAAAATGTATTGGCTTAAGAACTAAAATGGGTGGCCTCTTTGGTGGCACAAGGGATTAAATCGCAGCACTGAGGCATTTGCAGCCAATGCAGCAAGAGTTCGATCCCCAGCCAGGGAGGTGACCCACATGGTGCAGCAGACCTCTCCTATCTTGCCTGCTGCTGCCCTCAGCAGAGCACTTCAGTCGATTTGCCTGTTCTGCTCCTCACTCTGTCACTGGTGACTTCTCTCACTCACCTCCCCTCCCACACCTCTGGCCTGCACCCCAGCTCTTATATGCATATTTGTGGGTTTTTTTTTTTTAAAGAACTAAAATGTACAGGGGTCTGGCTTTAGATGTGACTCAAAAGCTTGATCCAGGCATTCAGTGTCATAAAGATCCTGTCTCTTCCCATCATCTGGCTCTATTTTCCTCCACATTGGCTTTGCTCTCTACAGCATAACAAGTTTGTTGCCAAAAAATATGGATCTATATCTTTACAGGCTTAAATTTAGCGGAAGAAGAATGCATCTGTTTCCTGAAACTCCTAACATCTCTGGGATTCAGTATGGGTCACTTGAGGTCATTTTTCTATCCCAAACCAATCTTTGTAGCCAGCAGGGTGGCTGGACATGAACCAATCAACCGTGGCTAAAGAGGATTCTGTGTGCCAATGGGCCAGGCCTGGGTCACTTGCCTATTCTGGGAAATCAACTGGAATGAGCTGGGAGAAAGAGTGAAGGGGAGGGAATGTTGGTCACCCAAAGACTGTTCCAGGTGTTAGCACCAAATTGCATGGTGATGGATGCTAGACAGGAAAAACAACAAATATCCACCACGTACAAAATTTACATGGAGATGGGAGTTCTGCCATGAAAACAGATCATAATAGGGCCTCCCTGGTAGCGCAAGGGGTTAAGTCACAGCACTATGAGGTTGTCCACATCCACTGCAGCATGGCTGCAGCATGAGTTTGATCTGATACCCAGCCAGGAAGGTGGCCCACATGGCGCAGCAGACCTCCCCTGCCTCACCCGCTGCTGACCTCAGCAGTGTGTTTCAGTCCATCTGCCTGTTCTGTTCCCCACCCTGTCTCTGGTGAATGCTCTCACTGTGCAACCCAACCCCGTCCTGTACCCCAGTTCTTGTATGCATAAATAAATAAATATTTTTTTTAAAGGCAACATTCCCGGTTCCAGAAATTAAGACCTGGATATACTTTTTTAAAAAAAAATTATAGTATCTGTGATTGTTGAGATAAACCTCAGTGGACAAGAGAAAGGACAGAAAGGAAAAGGAAGGCATTATTTCTTAATTTTTTAAACTATCTATGTTTACTCCTCTAAACTGTCAGCTCCCCAAGGAAAAACAATCTGTCTTATCCACTGCTTTATATCTAGAGCCTGGCACACAGGAAGTGCTGCATAAACACCTTTTGAAGTAAACAAACAATGGAACTGCCCACAGGAAATAAGCAGGCTTTAGAGCGTTTGACTGGGATGAACCACACTGTTGAACTAAAACAGTTCAAATGCTTGGTTTTTAGGAAAATAAAAAAGTACACTTTTACCAAGGAACTCTTACCTGGAATATGTGAAATAGAATCAGAGCTACTGTGATGGAAGTAGGGGCTGGAGAGTCCCTCCTTGTCCTCCCATAGGCCTCCACTCTCCAGTGGAACCCAGGTTCTACAGAAGGGATTGGAAGGAAACCCTGACAAGAGTCAGAGGAATGGAAGACGTTTGAAAAAAGATCAATAATCCTGCCTGAGAATTTGTAGCTGACTTGCCTGAAGAATTTGTGGAAGGAATGATACAATTAAGCTGTGTTTTAAAGATCATGATCTGGCAGTCTTTTGTATAAATCAGTTGAAGGTTTTTGTTTGTTTAGTTGAAGGAGGTTGTTGCTGGGATCAGGAAAGCCAGCTGACACTGTTCTCAAATGAGTGTGGAGAAATAAGGGCCAAAATATATGTGGATTTACATATTCATTTTAAGATTTATTTTTATTTACCTACACTCTGGTCTGGTGTATACCAGACGTGGGGTGGGGGGTGAGTGGGTTCATCAGAGACAGTGAGGAGAAGAACAGGCGGATCTACTGAAATACATTCCTGAGGGGAGCAGTGAGTGAGACAGGAGAGGTCTGCTGCGCCATGTGGGTCAGCTCCCTAGCTGGGGACCAAACTCATGTTGTAGTGGCTGGTGATAGCTTGATAGCACTGAGACTTAACCCCTGTGCCACCAGGGTGGCCCGGACTTACATATTTTTAAATTGAATTCTTATTGGTAAACACACATACAAATAAAAAAAATTACCCCTCATTCAATTTTTAAACAAATATAAATATAAATATTATATAAAAGTTCAATGATGTCACAGCTAAGTTGGCCATGATTAGAGTATTTGCACAACAAAAATAGACGGACACTATAAATGAGGATTGATCCCCTACCTCCCCTAAACCAGGGAACTTTTTGTTAACCATTTATCAGCATGCCACTCATTTGCCGTATAATCTTGCTGACTTTTTCCATTGCTTATGTCTGTATCTCTATCTCCACAGCTATGAAGTTGATATTTGGGAGAAGAGTTTTGGTCACCTAGTGTTCAATTCATTCTTCTTCTTCCTGCATAATCTCCTACTATGGACACTATTGGTAGGTTCATAAAGAACCACTATCCTCTTTGTAGCGGCTGGAGAAGAACATTCCACTTCTCTACTTCTTCACAACCCATGAGTAGTTATATGACCTAGGAAAACAAATTGGAATGTTCCCAACTGGACTTTAAATCTTGAACAAGTGAAAACAAGACCCAGGGAGGAATCATGATATAATCACTGATCTGTGGCCCACGAGGAGTGGGTGGTTGTGTGAGCAGAGAAATCCTTATCAGCAAGTTTCTGTGGGGTGACTTTTGTGTGGTCAGCCATGTGTTTCTGCTATCTGGCTGCCCTTGGTTCCTACCTCTCATCCAGGGAAAGTACAAGATAAGCCCAAGACATTTTGTAGTGCTAGGTAGTAAAAAAAAAAAAAAAAAGGTCAAAGTATGATGAAAACATGACCAAAGGACACAGAATTCATCTTAAAAGAATTCTCACTGACCAAATCTAGGACAAAATTAAGCATCAAAATAATGATGGTGGGCCTCCCTGGTGGCGCAGTGGGTTAAGCAACGCACTATGAAGCAAACCTCAGCCACTGCAGCAAGAGTTCGATCCCTGCTGCCGGCGGGGGTGGGAGGGTGGGGGGGACAGACGGACCCACATGCCGCAGCAGACCTCTCCTGCTGTGCTCGCTGCTCCCTTCAGCAGTGTACTTCTGTTGATCTGCCTGTTCTGCTCCCTGCTCTCTGTGGTGAATCCTCTCACCCCCCCCACACCTCTGGCCTGTACCCCAGTGCTTGTATGCATAAATAAATAAATCTTTAAAAAATAATAATAATGATGATGGTAATAGATTACAAACCACTGATTAAAGCAGGAATCCATACTGACATAAATAAAAACATGATGTAAATGAATACAAAGAGAAGAGAAAGTTCTACTACTATGTGTACATGGAATAATGGAAGTAGAAAAATCACCATTTGTTAATTATTAGAGTTGATTCATACAGTATTCGTTAATGAATATTAAGGCTGGTGGGTGAAAGCTTGATGGAGAACGGGATATCAGAGTATTTCACCCAGAATATAATCATCGTTACAAAGGTAAAAATGGTAATTTTATAGTGGAGCAAACTGGCAGACACCACCTTGATCAGTGGCCAGCATCACTGGTGAGATGGGCTGATATCACATGCTTCCTAAGGTGATATACTGGGAAGAACCCAGGACAATTTTCCCTGTGTGTGGTACTCCTGCTGAGAACTCATGAGTTCATAAACAAGGAAACATCACTTGGATCCAGGAAGAGGGACATTCTAACAGAATCAGAGACCTATGCTCTTTAAACTGTCAAAGTCACAAAAGACTGGGAAAGAGTTGGAAAATGTTCCAAATTAAGGTATATCTCAGAAATGTGATACATAAATTTAACGCTAGGTCTTTGATTTGGGGTTAGCAAGGAAAAGGAGACATTGGGCACCTTGGGGCTATTTGAATAGGGTGTGGGGGTTGGACCATAGTGTTGTATCAATGTCAATTTCCTGATTGGGCCGGTTGCACAAAGGTTATAGAAAACGACTTGTTTTGAGGAAATACACTGAAATATTTACGGTGAAATGGCATCATGTCTGCAACTTGTTCTCAGATTGATCAGAAAAGGAACAATGATAATGGTGGGAGGTGGTAAATGGTGACAATTGAGGAATCTGACTACAGAGATCGGCAAATGCTTTTTACTCTTCTTGCAACTTGTCTGTGTGTTTGAGATCATTTTGAACTAAGTTAATATAGTTATTTGTCCTCTTTCAGAAGGACGAAATTCCTCCTTTCAATCTATAAACATGCTCCAACCTCTCCTACTCTAAACAAATCAAAAGTAAAAACAAAACAAAATGATGAAGCCAGGCTCCCTACTGTTGCCACTTCCTCCCTGCTGAGCATCAGGATGTTGAGGAAACATCGCTGCACTGTCAGGAAGCTTCTGTTTGAGGCCTGCTCTGCTACTCCCTAACCATGTGACTTTAACCAAATCGTTTAAACTCTTGAAGGCTCAGTTTCCTCATAGAGGTATACAGCATCTCCCTTCTGGAGCTGCCATGGGGGTCCATGGAGAGAAGGCATCCGAAAGCAAGGTTATAAATTCAAAGGTGCTCACTGTAACTCCCAGTGATACCGAGCTATCGCCTTTACCGCTGCTAGAACGTGAACCCCTGCTAGGATACGTCCTCTTTTTGGAGCTCAGCCCACCCTTTGCTGGCTTGTACACTGCTGCTGACTCTGCTGGTACACTCTGCCCTCAGACGTCTCTCTTGCCTCTCTTGACCTGTTCTGAACCCTGCCTGGCCCCTGCCTTTCCTGTTGTGCCTACTTCTTTCCTCTTCATCTGCTTGATCCTTCATCTTGATCATTCAAAGATCTCCATTATTAAACTAATGACAGCCCCACTCACTTTTGTCTGCTTTGACTCTTCTCAGTATTCCCACCAGGCACTTCAAATTCACCTTGAGAATCACTAAATGATTCCCCTTCTTAGTTGCTGCTCTCCCTATGGTCTCTTCTTCTATTTAAAACACTACATCCCTTCTAAATGTGTGGGCTAGAAATGGAGAAGTCACTTATTATTGTTGTTTACTTATTGAACATCTCTACTGTGTACCAGATTTTACCCTGGGGACTTTGCAGTCTTGACTTGCTTTGTTCCTTGAAAGAGTTATGAGAAGATCTTACTTCATCCCATGTTACAAAGTTGGAATCTGAAGTCAAGACCTAAAATAACTAAGCCTAAGGCAACAGCTAGTAATGGCGGAACTAATGTTATGGCAGAAATTCCATCAGGAAACCAAGCAGCACTCAGAGAAGAGGAGGGCTGTTTTTCATTTACTGCACACACTGGTGGGCTCAGAGATGTCTCTCAAGGTCTGAGCCCCAAGCAGCTAGGTTACAGAGTATACACTGACTAAAGGAAAGGGGTACAGTGTGAATCAGGGTGCGTGTGGCCTTGAGAGTTATCAGATGTTCCCTGAAACTTCCAGTCTGCAGACTGTGTCCCAGTTTAACTAATCAACAGGTCAGCCTGACATTTTCCACTTTACTAAGAGAATCTATTCTCTTAATCTTAATCACTATATGGCATTGAATTCTTCCTGAATTCCCACATAACACTTCAGTGATTCCTTCTAATTTTATTACAAAATGTTTCTTGAATAATGATCTCCTTTCTTTGTTCACTGCTGCTACCTTGTTCAGACAAACATCACATGAATTTAAATATATGTATATAGGTGGTGCTCTTTTCTAATTAAAAATGTCATGTATACTGGGCCTACCTGGTGGCGCAGTGGGATAAGCAACACACTATGAAGCAAACTGCAGCCACTGCAGCACAAGTTGGATCCCTGCCGCTGGCCAGGGAGGGGACCCACATGGTACAGCAGACCTCTCCTGCCTTGCCCACTGCTGCTCTTAGCAGTATGTTTCAGTCAGTCTGTCTGTTCTGCTCCCCGTTCTGTCCCTGATGAATCCTCTCACCTCCCTGGACTCTAGCCTGTACCCCAGCTCTTGTATGTATAAATAAAAAGCATATCGTGGGCCTCCCTGGTGGCACAGTGGGTTAAGCAACGCACTATGAAGCAAACCTCAGCCACTGCAGCACGAGTTCAATCCCTGCTGCCGGCCAGGGAGGGG
>JAGFMF010011626.1:4166896-4187458 GCA_019455555.1 Galemys pyrenaicus
AAAAGGAGACAAAATAATGAAAGAAGGCAGGACAGAAGGCCAATGAGACCACAACAAGACGATTCACATAGGAGTTACAGGAGAGAATATAGACGGAGCGCAAGAAATCCAGAACCAAGGAGAGAAGAGAGAAGACAAATGATAGTACAGAGCAGAGACTCAGATGAAGATAGGAGGAAATACAGACGGAATACAAGAAACCAAGAGCCAAAGACAAAGGACAGGAGGCAAATAATTGTACATAGACATGTGTCAAATGAAGAATAGGGAGGCCCAGGGGCTCCATTAGATCTCCGGAAGCCCCATGTTAAGCGCCAAACTGTTACAGGGCAACTTTAATATAACATGGGTTCCCCTCACTGGGTTTTTTACCCGCGCGCTTATAAGACTTTTAAAAAGTTTTAACTTTAGATACACGTGGCAAAAGTTACTGACAGGTTTTATTTTATGAAGGATGGGGAATAAAATAGTAATAATACCAAAGGAAAAAGAGAAGGATACAAATCTACAAATAGGGGCCTCCCTGGTGGCGCAGTAGGTTAAGCAACGCACTATGAAGCAAACCGCAGCCACTGCAGCACAAGTTCAATCCCTGCTGCCGGCCAGGGAGGGGACCCACATGGCGCAGCAGACCTCTTCTGCTGTGCCCGCTGCTCCCCTCAGCAGTGTACTTCCGTTGATCTGCCTGTTCTGCTCCCCGCTCTATGTGGTGAATCCTCTCACCGCCCCCCACACCTCTGGTCTGTACCCCAGTGCTTGTATGCATAAATAAATAAATCTTTAAAAAAAAAAAAACAAATCTACAAATACCCTACCAGATCTAAGCAATGGCACGTTGAGAGCTGGCTCCGAGTAGAATAAAATGGCTTCAAAAAAAAAAAAAAAATGTCTCCCAAAAAAAAGTCTAGCTCCTTAATTAAAAAGAGCGCCTAAAACTTACCTCTAGTTTTATAACCAGCCTAACTGCTTAACTCTAACCTCAAATCCCAGTAATTCACACTTTTATAATCATTTTATTAAATTTATAGTTTTAAAACACTAACGGTCTAGAGTGGGGGTTAAAATCCACACACCCATAATCCATTTAAAACTACCTTTCCCCCTAACATAGAGGCTTTGGATTATTTTGGTTTTTCATTTGAGGGACACTTAAATCATTTCCAGTGACACTGTTACAGGGCAATTACTCACTGGTATTTAAATTCCACATCATAAGTTAATTATCACACAACTTTTGTTAATAACGTCGTGTTCAAGATTGTAAACGTGCACCATAATTAATTTATCCATTTCTCTATTGATGAGTTTAATTTAGGCTTAATACCATTTCCTCTGCAACTTGGGCACTAGCTGTTAATTAAACTCTTCTGTCATTTTGCCAGCAATAAGTTTCAATATACTCTTCACCCAAACTGTGAGCTACTGAAAGGTAGGAGAAAGTTTTCATATTCAATTTTGTAACCTCATAACCTAGCGCAGGATTTGGTCCTAAGTATACGCTCATGACGCTTGAATGTAGTAATAATTGAATCGCCCGCTTAGATTTCTAGAGCACGGAAGCAGAGCGAGCGAAAAGCCGCTCTCCTGCCAGCAGTCTGACGGGCCCGGAACTTTTGTTAGAAGAACCGCTGTTTCCCTCGGAAGATTTTAACCGCAAAGCGTGCCCCGAACAAACATGGTTGCCACGTACCGGATGTAACTGGTTATTTTGCCGTAGTCAGTTCTTCCACGGGGCGGAAAAGGTATGTCCGCTTGTGTCTCGACCATTTCCAGCCCCTCTACCTTGCAGGACCCCATGAGTAAGCTGTGGCGGCGCGGGAGCACCTCTGGAGCAATGGAAGCCCCTGAGCCGGGTAAGTGAGGACCGATAAAGCAACTTAGGCCTTTGCAGAAAAAGAGTCTCTTTCTTGCTGCTCGGAGCTTTCAGGGTACTTATCCACAGGTGGGAAGAAGGGCGGGGCTGTTGTTATGGTAACACCGGGTACTGCGGGAAGACTATGACCCCCCCTCAGGGATATTGGGTTCCTCTAGGCTTCTTCTGCCGGCTTCTGCTGTACACCGCGGTTGACAGGCTCTCTTTCTTCAGGGGAAGCGCTGGAGTTGAGTTTGGCGGGTGCCCACAGCCACGGAGTGCACAAGAAAAAGCACAAGAAGCACAAAAAGAAACACAAGAAGAAACACCATCAGGAAGAGGAGGCTGGACCCACGCAGCCATCTCCTGCCAAGCCGCAGCTCAAACTCAAAATCAAGCTAGGTGGGCAGGTCTTGGGCACCAAAAGGTGAGGCCAAGAGGGCAGAGATTTTACTTGGGAAAGGTTAGAAGCTGACAGATAAAATAAGCTAACTGGGCTTTTCAAAATACACAGAATAGACACTTGGAGGGCTCAGGTTAAGGCAGCAAGAACCCAAGAGCATGTAGGGAAGACTGGTTGTAACTGCTGAGCAGGATAAAGAGACACTTGGTCAGTTTTCAGAGTAGTATTACTTCTCTGCAGTGTTCCTACCTTCACTGTGATCCCTGAGGGACCTCGCTCACCCTCCCCCCTTATGGTTGTGGACAATGAAGAGGAACCTATGGAAGGAGTCCCCCTTGAGCAGTACCGTGCCTGGCTGGGTGAGAAGGATTTGGAGGTGGGGAAACTGGGTTTCTCCTTAAGGGAAGAAGGTTGGAGAGCCTCCCTGGTAGCGCAGGGGTTGAAGTCTCAGCGCTATCAAGTTATCACCAACCACTGCAGCATGAGTTCGATCCCAGGCCAGGGAGCTAACTCACATGGCACAGCAGAGCTCTCCTTTTGCCTGCTGCTCCCCTCAGCAGTGTATTTCAGTGGATCCACCTGTTCTGCTTCCCATTCTGTCTCTGATGAATCTGCTTACCCCTGCACCTCTAGCCTACACCCCAGTTCTTATATGCATTAATAAATAAAATAAATCTTTAAAAAAAAAAGGGAAGAGGGTTGGTTCTGAGGTGGGGGGTGAGGATTTTGAGTGTCTAAGTATTAACTTCACCAAGAGTATGCCTCTTCTGAACAATTCTAGTTTTAGCTCTCCACTTTTCTTTCCAGATGAAGACAGTAATCTGTCCCCCTCCCCACTTCGGGACCTGTCAGGAGGCTTAGGGGGTCAGGAAGAAGAGGAGGAACAAAGGTGGTTGGATGCCCTGGAGAAGGGAGAGCTGGATGACAATGGAGATCTCAAGAAGGAGATCAATGAACGGCTACTCACGGCTCGACAGGTAGGTTGGTTCATTCTTTATTAACGTGTAGAATACACATGGAGAACTAACCATGTCCCAAGAACTTCGATAGGCAGTTGGTGTGGGGAGGGGATTTAGGAGGCTTTTAAATAAATAACTTGTAAAAGCTAAAATAAAAGTAGTCTGAAGAAAGGGGCCTCCCTGGTGGTGCAAGGGGTTAATTCGCAATAATATGAAGCTATCCAAGTCACTGCAGCACAAGTTTGATCCCCGGCCAGAGAGGTGACCCACATGGTGCAGCAGACCTCTCCTATCTCGCCCACTGCTCCCTTCAGCAGCGTATTTCAGTGGATCTTCCTGTTCTGTTCCCCATCTGTTTCTGGTGAATCCTCTCACCCCCCACAGTCTGGCCTGTACTCCAGCTCTTGTATGCATAAATAAATCTTAAAAAAAAGTCTGATGAAATAGAAATGGTATTAAAGAGATATTAGATAGGGTAGTTGAGGAAGACCTCTCTGAAGAGATAATATTTCCAATATCAGAGGAACTGTGCAGGCAGAGAGAGCAGGCCCCAAAACACTGAGTGAAAAAAGGAGAAAGGAAAACACAGGTGAAAGGAAAATAAGCATGACTGAATCACACAAAGTGATGTATATAGAGAAGTAATGTATTTGTTTACATTTTAGTAGATTTCTTTGGCTTCTTAGTGGGGGTAAAGGAAAGAGAAGCTAGGAGATCCACCAAGTCAGATGAGAGATAAGTGAAGTTAAGGTGGCTTGAGCTAAGTTGAAGTTACAGAGATGGAGATATCAGGTGGATTCTGAATATATTTTGGAAATAGAGACCTGCTGGGGTTGAGGACAGGGAAGAAAAATCAAGAGTAGCTCTTGATTTTGGCATGACAAGCTATCGAAATAATGCTATCCATTGGGATTAAAAGATTAAAAGTGATCCAGAAAATCTCAGGAGAAGTGGCTCAGTTTGGTATTCAGGACAGGCAGGTGACAGTATACTAACGTTTTTCCCTTGCTTAAGGGTCTAAAGCTGAACCTCTAGAGATCTGGGAGAAGTCAGTTAATAGGACCCCTGGACAGGGTACTCATTCCACCTCTTCTCCCTGGCTCCTCCAGACCTTGCTTTCCATGTACCCTCCTTCCTTTCTTGTGGACCTGCTTCTTCATTTTCTGATACCACCCGGTCTGTCTTTCGCCAGCGAGCTCTGCTCCAGAAGGCTCGGAGTCAGCCTTCCCCAATGCTGCCATTACCAGTTTCTGGGGGCTGTCCGGCCCCCGCCCTCACAGAGGAAATGCTGTTGAAGCGCGAGGAGCGAGCAAGGAAGCGAAGGCTGCAAGCGGCACGGCGTGCAGAGGAGCACAAGAACCAGACTATCGAGCGCCTCACCAAGACCGCTGCGCCGGGGCGGGGAGGCCGAGGGGCCTCGAGGGGTGAGCGACGAGGAGGACGGACCGCTGCCCCGGCCCCCATGGTGCGCTACAGTAGCGGGGCACAGGGTTCCACCCTTTCATTCCCACCTGGCGTCCCTGCCCCGGCGCCAGTGTCACAGCGCCCGTCCCTGTTAGACCCTCCTCGGCGATGCTCTGTCCCCGGCTGCCCTCACCCGCGCCGCTACGCCTGCTCCCGCACCGGCCAGGCACTCTGCAGCCTTCAGTGTTACCGCATCAACCTGCAAATGCGGCTGGGGGCGCCCGAGGGCCCCGGATCCCCCCTTTTAGCTACTTAAGCCCTTACCTAACCCGGACTCGGCCCTCCTCTCCCTTACCCAGTTTTCAGTGTCTAACCCACCCTATTAAATTTCAAAAAGTGCCTCAACTTGTTTGACTCCGGGATATGGGCCAATTTCGCGAACACGCTTATTGCCCTCGCCAGAGCTTTCGTCGACACCTCGGGCGGCCCGCAGGAAGCCAGAAGACTGGCTAGTGGGCACCCACACTCTGCTGACTTCAGGGACCCCGCCTCTTCCAGTCGGGATTACCTGGCGTGGTCCGGCGCACGGAGTCACCCAGAAAATAGGACTCAAACCAATCAACGGCAACTTCGCTCTTCTGGGCGGCCGCGCATTGGTTGCTAGCCCAAGCCTGTTCTGTTGTCCATATTGGCTACTGTCGCTGTCAGTCAGGGCCATGGGTCGAACCTTACCCCACTCTTTGTCTGTGCAGGCTCTTGTTGTCTGGGAGAGTGGCGGAGGCGCTGCCGTCCATTGGCCACAGGGAGAAACCTCTGCTCTGTTCCTATTGGCGGGTCCGTCGGAGGCCGATGCTGATTGGCAGAACGGAGCAACCTCGGTCCTTGTTGGCAGAGCTCTCCCCGGATGGAAGCTCGGGCCGCGGAGTGATGGTGGCGGCAGCGAAGATGGGCCGGGCAGGGACCATGGCGGTGGCGGCAGAGGAGGCAGGGGCGGGGCGGCTGGCGGTAGAGGAGGCTGTGGTCTTCAGGGGACTGTAAGTGGAGGAATGGCTCGGGCCAGCAGCGGGAACGGCAGCGAGGAGGCCTGGGGGGCACTTCGGGTGCCGCAACAGCAGGTATCCTCACAGCTCCAAAAGCCCATCACGACAGCCATTTATTTCTCTTTCCCCTTTCTTGTCCCTTCCCTTTGGAGGGTGGGGGCGGAACTCACGCAGCTAAAGGTACGGTGAAGTTCCTAAGCATATCCCTTCCACTCTTTGTCTAAACTTTGTAAGGTTGATGCAGTTGACTTTGCCTGCAGCCTCCTAGACCCCCCATCCCATGGCTGCAGTGGAAGCTGGCGGTGGCTCGCCGGTGACCAGAGGTTTAGTGAGGCCCCAGGGAAGCTCCCTCTGTCTTGCAACAGTTATTTGTGATGTTTTTCTGTGTGCCTATTGTCACAACAGAGTCCGGCAGCGTCTTCTCTTGAGGGAGCAATTTGGAGAAGAGCTGGAACCCACACTCGCGCCCTGGATGCCATCCTTTATCATCCACAGCAATCCCATCTGGTTGGGAGCATTGCCCTGGGTCTCACACTGCCACTCTGCCCTAGGATGCCTGAGACCCAGGGGTGGAAAGATCCAGCCTGGGGGTGGGAGATGATGAGAGCAGCCTGACTTAGGAAATTATCTTAAACTCCATATCCCTTGTCTGAGACTTGGGGATACCTGAGACTGTCTTGGCTTTTGACAAAACAATCCCTTAATAGGAAATACCCTGGGGGGCTAGCCTTGTGGGCGATAGGTCTCCTGTATGCAGAGCTGATAGCTGCCTCTTTCTATGTCCACACCATGCATCTTGTTTTCTAGATGGATTCTTGCTATTGCAGATGTTCTCCCATGTGGACAGCCCTTCAGATATTTGAACACACCTCTCAGCATCACTCTTCCCTCTCCCCATAGAGCTCTCTGAGCTTCACAGGGTGGGACTGTGTATGTGTCTGTAGGGGGAGGGGATGAACAGTGCCCTGGGCAGGAATCTCCCTTGGTTCTAAGTGCCTCCTTGCTCCCAGCTTCGAGAGCTGTGCCCAGGAGTGAACAACCAGCCCTACCTCTGTGAGAGTGGCCACTGCTGCGGGGAGACTGGCTGCTGCACCTACTACTATGAGCTCTGGTGTGAGTCTCCAAGGGGGCTGTTCTCAGGTCCCTCTGCCCACCCTCCTTTGGACCTCAGAATTCCAGCCTTCAAAGACCCTTCTCTGCATGGGAGGTATCTAAGACACTCCCTCCTCACTCCCTGCAGGGTTCTGGCTGCTCTGGACTGTCCTCATCCTCTTTAGTTGCTGTTGCGCCTTCCGCCATCGACGAGCTAAACTCCGACTGCAGCAGCAGCAGCGGCAGCGTGAGATCAACTTGTTGGCCTACCATGGGGCATGCCACGGGGCTGGCCCTGTTCCTACCGGTTCACTGCTTGACCTTCGTGAGTGACTTGAGGCTTTGGGCTCAATTGCCAGCAAACCAAATCCACCCCACATTCCCTTTCCAGACATTTCAAAATACTCTTCCTTAGTAGGAAACAGACCACCATTCAACCAATGATGCCATTCTTTCCTGCAGGCCTCCTCAGCGCCTTCAAACCCCCAGCCTATGAGGATGTGGTTCACCGCCCGGGCACACCGCCGCCTCCTTACACTGCAGCCCCGGGCTGCCCCTTGACTGCTTCCAGCGAATGCACCTGCTGCTCCTCTGCTTTTAGCTGCCCCACCCACTTCGAGGGAACAAATGTGGAAGGTGTTTCCTCCCACCAGACTGCCCCCCATCGGGAGGATGAGCCTGGGGCAGGGGTGAGCCCTGCCCCCACACCCCCCTCCTGCCGCTATCGCCACCTGACTGGTGACTCGGGTATCGAGCTCTGCCCTTGTCCCCACTCCAGCGAGGGTGAGCCAGTCAAGGAGGCTAGGGCTAGTGCTACCCCACCAGATTTGGAGGCCCATGGCCCTTGTGCACTGCCCCGAACTCCTGTACCCCAGGTCTCTCCTGTGGGGCTGGTTTCCAGTGAAGGGGACATCCCATAAGCAGTTTGGGGAGGGTAGGTGGGTTGCTTGCCTATCAGAAAGAGCCCTGATCCCAACACCTTGAGTTCTTGGTCTCTCCCTGAATTCCCAGAATCTGTCTGAAAGAGCTAGAGCTCAAATGAGAGGGGCAGTGTTTGGGGGACTGTGCTAGCTCTATTCCCCCCCAAGACATACACAGGAGCCTTTGATCTCATTAAAGAGATGTGAACCAGCTGCTTGTGGATTTGGGTGGACTAGAGCTCAACTCACTACACTGCATTTGACCTGCCTGGGTTTGGAGGGGGAACATCTCCACTTTTGGGGGGATAATGGCCATTTTGCCTGCATTTCTCTGAAGAACAAGAAGCAGCCCTAAAACCTGGACTGAGCCAAGACCTTTTGGTGAGGCAGAGTGCCAGCAAAAGCAATAGAGTTTGGCATGGTTTTCCAATTTATTAGAAAAATAAGACTCTGAGTTCACATTCATCCCTATGTGGAATGACAGTAACAAGACACCTGAGCTGAGGGTTTGAATTACTGGTATCTGAGGGTAGGAGCAGAAGCTAAAGACCTTGTCCCTCTAGTCCAGAGTGACACAAGAGGCCCAGTACCTATGCTCCTACCCTACCCCTTCAGTAGTCTTCAGCCATGGCCAGCAGAACAAGGCTGGTCCAGCCCTGGAAAGGGCGGCAGCCCATGCCCCGCCCATCCCGATCACTGTACTGCTCCCACAGGAACCCCGTGGCCTGATACTGCCGCTTCACATTGCCCACCACATTGGCACGCAGCTGGTTGTGGAGCTTGGCAGCCCGGGCCTGGTGGGGACCCTCCAGATGTCCATAGTGGTGCAGTGCCCCCAAGGCTAGGTAGTTGATGTTGAGCCACACAGCACCCCGCCAGTAGGGAGGATCATGTTCTGAATTGCGCTGGCCATAAAAGGGGCTGGAAGCTGCAAGGGAGCGTAAACCAAACGGGCTCCAGAGATGGCGACTGTCAGCTAGAACATCCAGCAGGGGCCCAAGATGGGATGAGTTGGGGTCTAGCAGTCGTAGCAACAAGGGAAACAGACTGACATAGCCCAAGGCATCCACGTACTGCAAGCGAGGGTGAGGCCGGCCCACCACCCGCACCAGCCCCTGAGGGGGCTGAGGCTTCAGATGCACTGCTTTCGTGTGGTTCCCAAAATCTGCAAAGACTCCCAGCTCGGGGGCCCAGTGCAGCTCATCCAGGCTCTCCTCTGCCTCCAGTGAGGCAGCTAGTGGGCCCAGCTCTGCAGCTGCCTCAGCCTCTCCTAGATGAGCTGCCAGCCGTGCCAGCACCCGGGCTCCCAGTGCCACCCAGCACCGCAGGTCCAGGTGCCGCTCAGTGGCTGAAGGGTGTGAAGCTCTGGGATAATCATCTAGACCCGAAGGCAGTGTCTTTGGGTTCAGAAGGGTTGGCAAGGCTGGATCCCGGCCCCGCCAGCGATAAGATAGTGGCACTGGCCCCACCTGGCTCTGATGGAGCCAGGAAAACCAGGCACGTAAACGGGGAAAAGCCCTGCGGAGGAAGGCCATGTCAGCAGGATCGCGACCCTCCAGCATGTGGGCTATAGGCAAAAGAAGGGTTGGGGGATTGGCATGGGCTGCCCGTTGCACCAGGAATTCTGGGGGCACCCGGGCTCGGGCTTCATCCCCCAGCACCTGCTCTCGCCCAATCCAGCCATCAGCATTAAGCAGCCCCAACCAGTGTCCTATGGCCTCCTGGGTGAGGCGAGGATCCCACCGTTGGACCACCAACTGATGAAAACCTTCATCCCAAAGGAAGCCTCGTGGGAAAAATGACCGTGAGGGGACTGCAGTGAAAAGAGGGACAGGTGGAAAGAGTGCTGGGTCTGCCTTCAGCTCAGGCCCCTCAACCCCCATATCTGGCAACACCAGACCCTGTCCATAGAAGTAGCCGATTCCGCCAAGGAGGCCACTGAGGGCAGTCTGTCCCAAAACCTGCTCCTCAAGGCTCAGGCCCTTTTCCTTCAGCTGGAAGGTCTTCTCAAAGCGCTCTCTGAAGGACGCAGCATGGGTCTCCAAGGCCTTTGTCAACAGGCTGCCCGACAGTTGCTCCAGGGCCTGGTTTCCTCCTACCCGGGCACTGCCTGATTCAAACACCAACTCCATGGAAAAGGGGACTTTCAGTGTCACCTGCTGAATTAAGAACTGCCCTTGTCCCTGTCCTTGCCCACTTCTGCCTTTGTCCTCCCACTTAAGCGATCCTGGCAAGCCGAGGTAGCGTTCAGGGGAGGCCCCTGGGGGCCGATGCTGAAACCAGCTATTTAGGCGACTCTTCACCATCTCTGTCAGCAAAGGAAGGCCTGGGTTGGAAGACCAGAAAACATTGTAGCTTGAAGGCGAGGGAAAAAAAAAAAAATAAAGGAAATATTATTCAAGAGGAAGTGACAGGAATTATAAAGAGAAATTCAAGAAGTCAGTTCGAGAAGGTCTCAGCAATGTGGGGAACACAGAGCCTAATGAGAATGGAATAACTGGTGGAAAGCGGGTAGAGTGGGGGAGACAAATCAGGCTCAGTCAGTATCTGTACCACCCCTACCTTCATCTCATACTCTTCCCCAGTTACCTGCCATACTTGGGAGCAGTATCCCCAGGCCTGGTTGGTGCCAAAAGTGTAAATCGGAAGTCACCAAGTTCACTGGTGTGCCCACTGATGAACTTCAACTGTCCATTGGCCACAACTTCTGGCACTAGGACTTCCTTGCCATCTGTTACCACATAGAAGAACAGGGACACCAAAGGGAGAACAGAGGTACCTGAGGCCTGGGTGACCAACGACAGAGAAAAAACAGCATTAGATTGGCAATTTCTCTTGAGAATCAGCCTTAGTGAGGGAAAGGGACTAGGTGGGGGGAACTTGGCAAACAACATATTTGGTGGTGTTGAGAGTGACTGAAGATAAAGCACCCAGAGGGATGATATAAAGAGCCTTGCATGGGGTTCCCTGGGAAATAATAGAGTACTTTTTTTTATGTACTATGCTAAGAATGCCACATATTACTTCATTTCATTCTTACAATCCTATGAGATAGATGCTACTTTTATCTCCATTTTATATACAAGGAAACCAAAGCTTAGTGATAGTAAATAGACAGTCACAGGAAGGTGTTTAAAAGGATTCAAACAAGCAGCCAGTCTCAGAACCCCTGCTGTCAACTCTCACTTCATATTGCATTTGCTGGCAGCAAAGGAAGGGTGGAGGGAGTTCAGGCTAGGGGACGGGTGTCCTGAGGCCCTGACCTGAGATTCTACAGTCACTCTCCAGCTCCAGTCCCCTCCGTGCTGACCCCCAGGCCTCTTGACGAACTCAGTTGTGAGCCTCAAGGCCCCATCCTGGATGTGTTGCCGCCCGAAGGAGGTACCGTCATGGAACTCCCAGCCATAGGGACCCACGCCGTCCCCCTGCTCACACGTGTGCCTGAGCTTAGCAGTCCCTGCGGTGGCGCCTTGCTGCACCCACATCAGTCCTGGGGGTAAAATGGCCACGTAAGTCAAAGAGCATGACATCGGGGTCTCCCAGAACTTCAGGGTCATCCCTCTTTATAGTTCTCCTGATCCGCTCCTCCCCACCCTAACTCTGGCGTGAAGCTGAGGCGCCCAGATTAAGAGAACGCCTGCCTGCCCACCCTGGGGCCCGGTTACCAGTGAGAAGGGGCTGCGGGCTGCGGGTCTTCATGCCGAAGTAGACATGAGGACGGTAGGTGCCCCAGAAGAGGTCTGGAGCCACCGCGGGACTGGAAGAGTCAGGAGGCAGCGCTGGGGGCGCGGAGAGCAGCGTGACCGCCCGTCGTGCACGCTGCCAAGCCAGCAGCCAGCGCCCGGAGAGGCCCAGAGCCAGAGCCAGTACAACGGCTAGAGCCACTCCCCGGGTAGCGCCACTGGCCCGGCCGGCCCGTCCGTCCCGCCGCGCCGGGCCGCCCCGCCTCTCAGCAGTCCGCTGTGCGTCTGCTGGCACTCCGCGGCGACGCCGCTCGCCCCGAGCCATCCTGGCATGGAGGTCGGCGTAGCGGGGCTAGGGCTCCAGCCTCAGCTCCCGGGCTCGCACGCGGCTCCCAGCAGTCGGCCGATCTGTCAGCTGCACCTGCTACCCTGTGCCTCCCGTTCCGCTTCCGCCGGAAGTCCCGCCCCGCCACGTCAGTTTAAGTCACAACACTGAGAACCACTTCTCCCGCTTAGCATAGGCGTGGACTTCTTGGCCGCGTCCACCACTTGCCGTTTATTTGGCATCCTCTCGGAGTTCACAGACTAGTAGAAAAATCTAACTTCGGGCTCTACAGTACTGTAGACTAAGAACCTGCGTTGCTATCCTGGGTGTTTTACATATAATGACCCCCACCCTCAGGTGTGAAGAGCTGTGCTCCAAAAACTTCAAACAACTTGGATCTAGCCAGAGACAGGAAGTGACTTAACTTGGAATCCAGTTATAATTGAATCAGACTGGACCATTTTGCCCAAATCTATACCTTCTCTCCTAGTAAACTGGAAGGGTACAGCAGTGGATCTTAAGAGACCTGAGATGTATTCCAGCACTATCTTTGAGCAACACTGTCTCCACTCACTGTAGGATTCCTTATCTAGATGAACCTTAAAGGAGGCATAATGGCAGTGAATGCCATAGAGTATGCATAGAGAATGCATATCCACCATCCTACCGCACCCCCTTCTATTCCACAACTCATGAAGCAAAGGAGCATAGGGAAAGGGTAGTTTAGGTTCACATCAGGTAATGCTATAGGAAGGAGGTACATCAGCATCTCAGATTGACCTAGAAAAGTTAACATTACATTTGATGGCAGTTCAGAAATGCAAATTAGGAGCCAGTTACTTATTTCTTAAAAACAAGTCAGGGCCTCCCTGGTGGCACAATGGGTTGAGCGCTGCACTGTGAAGCCTCTGGGCACAGCAGCGTGAATTTGACCCCTGGCCAGTGCGGGGACCCACCTGACGCAGCAGACCTCTCCTGCCTCACCTCAGCAGTGTACTTCAGTCGATCTGCCTGTTCTGCTCTCTACTCTGTACAGGTGAATCCTCTAACTTCCCGCATCTCTGGCCTGTACCCCAGCATGTAACTGTTTAGTATGCTGGGGACAGAGAAAACAGCACCAATCTCAAGTTCATAACTGAGTGTACTTATTCCAATTTTACAGCAATAAATAAATCTTTTTTTAAAAAAGTCAGCATAAAAGGTATTTTAATAAAGTACAAGTTCTTATCCTTTAAAACTCCACTCCACACTACGCCATTCTGTGGCACCTCCCACTCAAACTCAATACTAGGGAAAATGTCTTTGTGCTACATGTTCAAGTCCTATTTCACTACAATCCAATTTACAGTTCCACCCTTTACTAGTAGACGTTTTGTTCCTTCAGCATCACCTTCTTACCAAACTCACTGGTTAATCCTTTCTTGCCACCGTTGCACTAAGTACACATCTCTATTGTAGTACTTATAACACACCTGCATTTCATTGTTCACTTTATATCCCAGTATACTACCCAGTATACTGATCAGTTATAGACACAAGGCAGATGCTAAATATTTGTGACTCAAGGAATGTTTATGGCATGGTCTGCACCACTGCAATGTGCTGGGGACAGAGAAAATAGCACCAATCTCAAGTTCATAACTGAGCCTACTTATTCCATGTTTACAGCAATGATTGAACCATCCCCATTTTTACAGATGAGGAGAGTGGTAGTTAGGTCTGACTAAAGATTAAAAGGCCAGTTAGTCAGAGCTGGGAAAATCAAATCTAGGTTGTCAGTATTCTTTTAACTACAACAAAAGACTTCTTAGATAATAACACTAAGTTCTCAGTAATGTGCCAAGTATTTTGTGTACAGCAATTCATTAAATTTTGTGTACAGCAATTCATTAAATGTGCTAAAGAGTTCTATGAGGTAGGTACCATCATCTCCATTTTACAAATGAGGAAACAGGCACTGAGAGACTAAGTAATTTTCTCACCAAAGTATTTGGCTACTTTAGGAAAAAGCTGTGATTTCAACCTGAGTCACTTTGACCCTTAACTACCAGAAAGCAGTAAAAGAGTGGTATTCTTCTTTAGAGGAATAAGGGGGAAAACATCCTTTTGAGCAGCCTTTTAAGCTGGGAAGCAGTATAGTAATATTGTGAGAGTCACGGGAAATCTATTTGACAAAATTCATAGCAGCAGAGTCTAGAGACCCTGGATTGTCACACTGAGCATTCTCAAGTTCTCTAAACCAGTGGCTATTAACCAATGTTGGGCTCTACAAAGGCCTCCACTTCACTAGGAAAGATGGCATGGATATGGGCAACAGTCCAATCTAAATAAAAGACATGGATTCCAAAGCAGGGTTCTACAAGGCATAGTAAGATTCCATATTGCAACTAAATATACATTGATATACACACATACTGTCTATTCATGATTATGTGCTTAAAACATAAGTTTCTTAAAAGAGTACTTCCCATTTCATGTGCTATATACTGATATTTATTTTACCTTGTTTCTTTTCTCTTTTTTCTGAAAGGCTGACTTAAATTGATTTCATGATACACACTAATGAGTATACAGTATGTATTACACAATGGTAATATAGTATGAGAAACTTTAGACGGTGCCTAAGAGTACTTTAGGCTCTATTCTCTGAAACAAATAGTAAAGATAAAACCAGTGATATACTTCATAAAGATAAAATTAAGCAACACTGAAAATGATTAGAAAAAAAAAATGAGGCAAGGTGGAAGAATACAATACTACAGAGTGAGCAGAAATGGAGAGAACATTTCAGAATTTTGTGTTGACCACAATATTCTGAGCTTAGTGACTGGGTATGCAGGGAAAGGGAAAGGGCAGAACAAGAGATAATGCTGTGGTATCCAGGCGAGGTGGTTAAACAGATGAAGCACCTTTAAAAGGTACAGAGAAGTCAGGGAGAGAGATGTGTAAGTGAAATTATCCATCTATTTTGAGGAAAAAGTGTTGGTGGAATTTGGAAGAAACTGCTGAAAACCTCTGACTAAAGAAAAATAAAGGATTAAATCAGAGGTTAGTTCAAGTTACGACATAAGGAACACCAAAATAAAGACAGAGAAAAGGATAAGAATAGTATAACTTTATGGTTAAAAGGGGAAAAAAGACCAAATAGGAAGAGAAGTTCCACAAGAGTGAATTGTGTGGCAGATGCTACTGGGATGAAAAAAAAAAACAGAAAACATCACTGGATTTAGCGAATAAAAGAGCCACCTTGGGTGAGTTGTGAGAGAAGCCAAGTTCAAAAAGGTTAAGCAATAAACCTTTGGAAACAGTCAAATAAATTAACGTTTGTCCAGATTCCTTCCTGATTTTGTCTTCCTCCAAAAACGATACAATCTGTAGTCACAAAGCTCTTGGAGGCTTTTCCAGTGAATGCTACGTGGAACATACAGATGACGGTTTGAGTGGTTCAGTTCTTTCTTCTCAGCTAAGCGGCCTACTAGTCCCAGAATAAAACAGGCTTTGTTGGTCTTCTGCGGCGTTAGCGCCCGTTACCAGCGCCCGGCTTGTCGTCGCTCCCTGCCGCGTCCCGGGCCTGGATGTGGGAAGCGAAGGCGGTAAACATCTCTTGGGCGGAAAGGTGGGCGCCGCGCATAATCAGGCGATGCCCGTCTCCTTGGGGGGAAAAAACGAGTGAGACATCAAGAAGGCAGCGGGCTCAGGCTGAGGGAGCGGGGACTGCCTGCCGCCCCCTCCCGCTGGAGTCCCCCTTGGAACCCACCGAACAGCACATCCACGCAGGGCTCGGAGCCGTCGTGCCTCACGTCCGCGATCACCGAGCAGTTAAGGTTGGTGGAACGGACTTTCTCGCTGCTCATCGCCTGGAGGAAGGTCCTGCAGTGGGAACAGGGCCGAGGTGACTTGATCACCCCGCCGAGGTGACTCGAGCCCCAGCGGGCAGACGGCGAGCGCCTCCCGTCCCCACACCAGCCCCTCATACCTCGTCGACTCCACGTTCTTCTCGAATGGGCAAAACTGAACCCGAACCTGCTTCACCGACCGTAGCCCGAGCCGAGCCAAGGCCGCCGCCATGATGGCCTCTGTCCCGGAAGGGCTCTCGCGGGCGGAAGTGACGTATTTCCAGGGACGTTGGGCGCGCCCCTCAGGCCACCCGCCGCTGTCAGCGGGTGTTGGCTCCGCCGCGCCGTCTCCCTGGACCTCCAGTCCGAGAGAAGGAAGGTCAAGCGGAAACGAGATGCTTTCGGTTCAAGAATAAAGTGACCCCAAGCAGTCTCTTAAATACTGTCAACAGTCCTCTTGTACTACGGTGAAGGCAATAAAAGGTGCAGAAGCCTCTTGCGTCTGACTCCAGTAACACGTCGGTCTTTTGGCGCCTTTCCCACTTTGTACCCACTTATGCCAGATCTTGGTGGCGCCTCTTAAGTGCGGGTCCCTACCAGGTTACCTCACTCAAGGAACTGAGGATAAAACATGTTGAACTCAGAATAACCAAAGCTTAAAACATGAATGTCGTACAGCCCAATATTCTTAAATGACTGAAAGTAAAGGAAAGAAAAACAGCCCCTGGAACTGGTCCAGGTATAGAAATGCCTATTTCACCTCTGTGGTTCCTGATAAGTTAACTAGGTAGTTTGCCTGGTTTCTGGATCTTAAGAGGGAAAGGCATCTAGGCTCTCTGCTCTCTACTGTTCTTCCTTCTCTCCTTTCCTTAGGCTCCAACCCTGTAGCCCTCCATCCACCCTCTAGCACAGAGATGTCTTCCCTGATAAAAAACTAAGTGTAAGTCTCGCAGGTATGCTGACCTCCGGGTTCCAGGCAGTGATTTTGCCCTCTATCCAAGGCACTGGAGTGATACGGGATTCTTAATTTGTAAGTCCAGGCTCTTTGCAGCTTGCGGGTCTCAGGTAGGCTTTCTTTCAAGTTCCCAACTGTAGACTTTTAAAATGTGCATTTCCAAAGGTCTGGGCTTTTCCAACAGAAGATGGGAAGCTCTTGACCTTCTGGCTGCTAATTGGGCTCCTTAGGATTCAGGACTGAGCCCCAAGCAGAAAAGAAAAGGCAAGTACCAACGGGGACGCTGGTTCTGTCTCAAGGCAAGCCAGGCTTGCTGATTTCCCACCAGGTAAGCCTCAGGGCTAGGTCCTCCTCCCCACAGTGTGCTTAGCAACTGTGCTGTCTGGGCTGAGGATGTTCCAGGTCGGAGAGGGGGCTCCAAGTTCTCCAGGCTGTTGAGGCTGCTGCTGGGCAATTCTGTGGTTTGGACCTCATTACATGCACCTGGTAAGGCAGAGTGGCAGATTGGAGGGGGGGGAGTGGGAGATGCTGAGACACCTTAGTGATGAGGGTGGGTAAGTAGGAAACATGAAGAAGTGAGAAAGGGAATGGGGGGAGGGAGGGGAGTGACTCACAGCAACAAGGAGACCGCCTCTGGACCCGTGGCTTGGGTAGGGGCTGCTGCAATAGACACAGCAGGGCCCCATCCAACCTCTGGAAGATACTGAGCGTGAGCAGTGTCTGCCGAAGTTCAGGGCACAGTTCCCACTGCTCCTCTTCTAGCAACTCCCGGACCACTCCAAAGTCTTGTCTGAGCTGCAGTGCCCCCTGCAGGCTAAAGGCCAAGGTACAATGTTGCCACCAGATCCTCCAGCCTTACCAAACTTCTCAGCTACACTTGTCCCTTCCCGTCTCCCAGTTCCAAAGGAGGCCACTGCCTCCTTTTATCCCGACCTGAACCGGATCCCATGGTTGAGGATGTGATCAAGCCAGGCACCCAGGATGGCTGTCAGCGCCTGGCTCAGGGCAGGGGCCTGGGCTTGGGATGGCAATCCCTGCAATCCTTGCAACACAGGCTCCAGAACTGTGCGGACCACCAACCCAGCATACTCACTAGGAACGCTGGGCAGTTCTGGAGTGAAAAGAAAAAAGACAGGATATATTACGGAGTGCTCAATGGAGAGGGACCTTGGGAAGGGGACAGAAAAGGCAAGGATAAGGATGGAGACAGAGAAGCCAAGATTTGGAGGGGTGGTGACACTATCACCCCACCGCTCCCACTCACCCCCACCCCAGGAAGCTGGGACATGGCATTACCAGGACAGAGATGATGCCGCCAGTACCGACCCCGGGGCATGTAGATTTCAAAGCCGTGTGTGGCTTGTTTATGACATTCTTGAGAAAAGAGATTTAATGACTCTTCAGGCAGAAGCTGTGGAGATAGAAAGTAAAAGGGGTTTATCTATTAGGAACTCGTCAAACTATAAAACTTCTAAATCTAAGGCATTTAACCTAGAATTCATAAAATCCAAAACAGAATTGTATGTATAACTGATGGGCCTGGACATTTTCTGAGGAGAAATGCCATAGTTTTTATTGCGCTTTCCAAAGCATCTGGCCCCAGGAAAAATATGGACAATTGCTCTAGGATTATGATGCTCTCCCCAGTATAACTCAGATGATGGAAATCTTCCAGATTAACTTTATTCTATAGGAATGTTAACAGGAAAAAAAAAGAAGTCAGCACCACTAACACTAACCTTCAAAAAGAGATGTTAGAAAAAGGTCTGTATGATCTGCAGACAGGCAGAGGCTGAGGAAAAAACAGGTAACTATTATCATTGCTTAGTTAGCAATGACTGAGATTAGGGAACTAATCTCTGAGATTAGGGAATTTTTGGAATGTTCTTAACACTGAACATTCTTGACAGCCCCTTCCAATTCTTTCAAAGCAATGTAATTCATAGAAAAAGAAAAGGGGGCCTCCCTGGTGGCACAGTGGGTTAAGCAACTCACTATGAAGCAAACCACAGCCACTGCAGCACGAGTTCGATCCCTGCCACCGGCCAAGGAGGGAACCCATATGGCACAGCAGACCTCTCCTGACTGCCCGCTGCTCCCCTCAGCAGTGTGTTTCAGTCGATCTGCCTGTTCAGTTCCCTGCTCTGTCTCTGGTGAATCTTCTCACTGCCCTGGACTCTGGCCTGTACCCCAGCTCTTGTATGTATAAATAAGTAAATCTTTAAAAAAAAGAACAAGAAAAGGCCAATGTGCTGGCTTTTGTTTGTTTGTAGGATAGGTTTTGTTTTTGGAGAGAGCTAGGATAGCAAAAAAGAGTATCTGTATAGCCTATCTTAGAAATGAGGAACCATCAGAAGTGGAATATGTGGCGGCAGCTCTATAAAAAGGTGACTGGCTCCTTGCCAGCCTAGAGAGGCAGGGACTTGGGGTGCTCCAACATGAAGGGATAGGGAAAGGTGAAGCACCTATGGCTCCTGGTACATATCCTTCCACCAGCCCATCTAAGTAAGTTCAGACTCCCCTTCTTCCAAAAACTAGAATGCCCTTCTCCTTCCATATTTATGCCAAGGCAATGATCCTTTCACCAACTGACATTTACTAGGAGGAATCTCTGTATTCAACATTAAGAAAATACAGGGTACACTCTATGATTTAGTTGTTCCCTGTCAGGCATAACCATCCAGCTAGGAGGAAACTCAGCACCTGATTCTTCTTTTTTATTCAGTGTCATATGTGGTGGAATGCCTCAGATGCACAAGTGCACTCCTTATGTGGGGGAGCAAGGCATGTAGACCGCTTTGCACAGTGTTGGGTTCACATGGTAATAAGCACACTCTTCCTGTTTCTTTTGCTCTGTTCTCATCACAACTACCAAGAGCTGGATCCTTCTCATACTCTGTCTCCTTGATCACTATAGCTGGTCAAATCCTATCAAGGTCTTCATAGTTACCCTCCTGCTCTTATAGTGGCTCCCTATCACTCATGAGATAAAAGTCCACATTGTATGGGCTGGTGTTCAGTACCCTTCCAAAATTTGATGTCAACCTGCTTATTCATCCACAATCTCCTCATCCCAAACACCACTGGGCACTTATGTATGTGCATATGTACACACACACACACACACACACACACACAAAATCTTCCTATTACTGCCTCAAGGAACTATGAACTGCCACCTTCAGTAAACCCTGCTACTTCTCTGAGGTTGCCCAGTTGTCAACTTGAGCCATAGACCCTGTATGGAGCATCTGTACCCACATGCCCACCATTGCCTTCCCTCCTTAGAGTGCATGAACATCACTCTGTCCTGCTGATGAGGGGACTACTCTAGAACATGTTGAGTTGAAGGAGGCAGCAGTAAGTTGAGACAGAGATGCCCAACAGGCAGATGCAGATACATATATAGAATTCTGGAAGCAGGAGGGCTAAAGTGTGGGGTCTGAAGCACCAAGGCACTGTGGATAAGCAGGAATGCAGAGAGAAAAGCAGTAGAGGAACAGGACTGAACTCTACAGCCATGCCCCTATTCAGAGAAAAGAGGAACAATTTGGATAGGAAGAAAAAAAAGACAGACAGCTTCCATAGTAGGGATAATCTGCAAGATGGAAGAGGGGGTTATAATTTACTCATAAATTAGAAGAAAATGTTAGCAGAAACAGCAAAGAGTGGGACGGAAATCACAATGGAACAGAAATCGGAGCAGGGGGCAAACAAATGGGGGGCAATTAAAGTGCTAGTTTTTCATTAAGAGTTTTATAAGCTTATACTTCTTTTTACTTTTGAACAATGTATGCATATTACTTTAATAAAAATACAAATTACATGTTTTGAAAAGAGAAGTGTTATATCAAAAACTAGAAAGTAAAAGGAAAGAGTCAGTCATTTATCTTGCCTTTTCTCTAGAAAATTTACCTCAGAGGGAAAACATAGGTAAAACGCTGAAAGACATACATCTCAACAGCGCATTTGATGTGGCAGTCCCCAAAGCAACAAAAATGAAACAGAGGATAAACAGGTGGGACTACATCAAGATAAAAAGCTTCTGTACAGCAAAGGAAACGTTAAACAGAACAAAAAGAAACCCCACTGA
>JAGFMF010011626.1:4188083-4265255 GCA_019455555.1 Galemys pyrenaicus
AAAAACAACAACACACAGAGAAAACTAAAGGAAATGGGCAATCATAATCAAAAACAACCAAGCAATCAAATAACAACTCAACAAGATTAAAAGATTAAACCCAAGGGACCATGGGGGTGGATGGAGGGAGGGGAGGGCAAAGACGGTGATGAGATGTAAAGAGCACAAGGGACTGAGGTGGCGGTGCACGGGTGAAATGGTGGTGGGAACCCACTGGGGAAAACAAACGATGTCAAATGCAATTAAATATAATAAAAAGAAAAAAAAATTTACCTCAGAGTACACAAGTAATAAATGAGGGCAAGTTTCACTTTAAAGGAATTATCTAACTAATAAGTGAGCAAGGGATGACAGAACTGGAATATCACCACTTTTTAATCCTAAAGAAATAGTAGAGGATCTAGGCATTGATCTTTGTCAGTGGCTGCTACCACAAAAAGACAGCCAAACATTATGGGGGTGGAAGGGAGAGGATGGAGGAAGAGGAAATGAAATTATTGTTAAAGTCTCAGTGGCAGGAATATGGGGTTTATTATACTCTTCTACTTTCGCATATATAAAGGTTTTATACATGTCTGAAATTTCCATAATAAAAAGTCGAATAGATAAAAGGAAAAGATGAACAGAGTAAAAAAAGATAAACTTAGCAGCGGCTCCAAGGAGAGTCCAAGTCACTGAGCTATCCCACCACCATCCCCCTACCGACCCCAAAGCTGGGCACAGAACAAGATCTTCAACTGATACTGTCAGGACCCCTGCACTCCTCACCTGGAACTGTGTGGTCAGCTTCTGGATCTCCAAGCCCAGCTGCTGCTCCACATCTGGGACCAAGCTTTCCTCTGAGACCAGACTAGACAGAACTTCTGCCTCATGTAATAGAGGCTTTAGCAGAAACAAGGAGTGAGGTCTGAGTCCAGCTCAGGCTGCTCCCCTTCCCACTCCCTAGCTACTCACAGGTAAGTCCTTCTGAGTCAGGAGCAGGAAGGAACCAGGGGCCCACACTGCCAGATGCTGTTGAGCTCTGCCCCAAAACCAGAGCAAGGTGGTCTGCAGAGTACAGAGCCCCAGGGCAAGGGGTGTTGGACCTGGGTGGGGGGAGCAGAGTAGCTGAGGGATCATAGAGTGCACCTTTGGGAGAAGGTGCATTTCAGAACATAGTAGAGGAAATCCTCAACTGTTCTGTTCCCCTAGCCCCTCATCTCACCTGCAGGCCGACAGAAGATCAGCCCTGATGTGGTTTCTCGAAGGGCATCCAAGAGAGGAGGGAAGAGCTGTTGTAAAAGTTTGGTGGTGTGAGAGGATGAGGAAAGGTTGCTCGTCTCTCCACCAGCAGATCCCAAGGCCTGGCAGAAGCCTGAAGATGAGGGTTATGGTTTGACAGGGAAAGGGCAATCTGGGGCTTGTGTTACACCCAATGCCCGTTCCTTCTCACCTTGGTCCCAACTCCAGATAAGAGAGTGATGAAATAGGCTGCGACCCAAAGAAGCCAACTCCTTCTTACACTCCTGAGGCAGGGATGCTAGTGAGAAAAATGACTCAAGCCTGAAAACAAGGTCTTTCTTTTCCATAACCACTGCCCGCTCATTTGGGGAAGCAGGGGTTGTTCCCCCAAGACTCAAGACTGGAGTGGAAAGTAAAACTATGTCTTGAAAGGCCAGAACCTATAGCCTGAAAAGGGGTGGGGGCTGGTGGGAGTGGGTGTTCATTCTAAAGGTTCATTCTGTCGTCAGGCTGGTAGGTGAATGAAGTGACTAGGGAGAAGGAAGAGACTCCAGTCTTCCCAAATGCCCACCCAGGCCCATCACTCACCCTGACCCAGTGCCTGATTCAGCTGTTGTGCCGCTGCCATGGGGTCCCTCCAAGGTCTTAGACTAAGGTCCAGACTCTGAGCACAGGCTGCCCACAGCAAGGTCCAGTATTGGCTCCACAGGGCTCCAGCCCCTCCAAGTCCCGGTCCACTGCTAGCTGAAGCCGTCACGCTCCCCAACAGGCCCAGTAGCCCCGGCAGCAGCTCGCGCTCCTCTTGGCACCGCCTGCGGAGCTGGTCCTGCAAACCCGATCCCCAGAGCGCCTCCTCCAACAGACCTGCCACCTGGTAACCCCTCTCCCCCGTCAGGAGGCGGAGCACACGGGTGGGAGGAAAAGGACGCGCAGCCCCTGGGACGTGATTCAGGGCTTTCCCCTGCAGTTGGTGGTAGGTGGGAAGTGCCACCAATAGGTCGGCGAGCTCAGTGGACACGCCGGGGCTGGCAGGCGCCCGGCCCAGAGCGCGGAGCTGCATCTCGATGGTAGCATCCAGGAGCTGCGCGGCTAGTCCGACCGGGCGCGCCTGAAGCAGTGGCTCGGGAGCCTCCTGCGGGCCGACTCTCGGGACGGCCCTTCCGGAAGGCTGCGGCAGCAGGTCGCGACACAGCTGAGGCAACTGGTCAGGGCAGGGGGCTGGCGCGCCGGGACCCAGGACCCTCAGGGAGCGCACGACCGCCTGCAGGTGGCGGGCGTAGTCCCGGGCTTGGAGGAGCTGCTCCCGCTCGCGGTGCAGCCGCAGCAGAATGGCCCGGAGACGCTGCAGCGCCGGAGGGATCGGGCCGCCGCCCGCCGGCTCCTGCCCCCGGTTCGCAGCGTCAGCCCCGTGGCGCTCGTCGCGGTCAGGCGGCGCCGCCCACCACGGCTGCGCCCCGCTCGGGTCCAGGCAGGGGACGCTCCCGGCAACCGGCAGCCCCGGCCAGCCCCGGCCGTCGCGGCGGAGAGCGTCCGTCCGCTGTCTCTTCCACTGCTCCTCCCCAGCGCCCTCGGGCTGCGCCCACGACGGTGGCGCCGGAGCGAGCGGGGGCAGGAGGCCACCCGCGCGAGACGCCTGGGCCATGGGCTGTTGTGTGAGGGACTGACCTAACGACTCCCCCTTCTCCGCACCGCCCAACGCCCGCAGGGGCCGGGACTCCGCCCCAGCCCGAGAGCCGTCACCTCCTTCCCGGGAGCAGCCAGGGCCGTCGTGGACGCTCTCGCGCTCCGTAGCCGGAGGCTTCTGCCCCTAACAAAGATGGCTGCGCACTCAGTCCCACTCCGCCCTTCCGCGCGGAGCAAAAACGAGACTACCTTTCGCTTTCGGGTTACTGTTGACGGGAGATGGCGCGGATTCCGAAGACTGCGGGGCGGATCAAGCTAGGTGAGCAGGTGTGACAAGACGGGAGGGGCATCTAGGAGGCAGTGGCGACCCTATTTGGGTCTGTTTTCAGTTAGGTTTTGTGCTTCACGCTGTGGTCCGAAGGGCTCAGGCTCTAGGGTCCCCAAGCCCCCTGACGCGCTGCCGCCTTCTTTTTCGGTAGACTGCCCTCTGCGCTCCGGCTGCCCGCTAGGGGACGCTGATGTCCCCAGGCTCTGCAAGGAGTTCGGTCCTGAGGACTACGACGAAGAGGTAACTCCTGGTCCCCTCCGCCCGTCCCCTTCGGTGCTGAGCCCGGGTAAAGCGGAAGAGTCAGTGTCGGGCTCGGTCTTCCGGAGTGCTCAGCTGCTGAAGGGCGCACCGAGGACCCAGGACCGCGTCGCGATGAGTGCTCGAAGGGGTGGGATCTGGCAGATAAGGGTCTCTGAGTTAAAAATTGGGGAGAGGGTGGGCTCTTCATAATAGATAGTATGAAGACAGGGAAACAGTGTGAACCAAGACATAAGACAAGGGAAAGTTAAGAGAATCTCATTTAATTGAGATCTGAGTGGTGAATTTTGTTGGAACCACTAGAGATGAAACCCGAAGGGCAGCAAATGCCTTGAAAGGCCTTGTCTGGCACAGGAATTTTTGGAGAGCCTCAAGCAGGTGATAGGGTTTCTGAGGAAAGGACAGGACTTGAGACCACTGAGAAGCTGTCCATCCACCTGCTTCCTGGTTATCTCAGAAACTTCAAACTCAAGTTCAGAAATTAATTCGTCATCTTTGCAAATTGCTTCCTTCCCCCAACCTAATTTTTTATCAGTAACACAAATGTCCATCCATTTCCTTAAATCTGGAAATATATATATATATATATAATTCCCCCTTTCCTTTACACACTTAGTCACTAAAATCTACTTCTGAAATTTCTTGACACCGCCTTAACAAGAATTCATTCTTACTAACTTGAAGAGGGGTAATTCCCTTCTAAGTACTTCCCCGGTACTATTTTTTTTTTTTTTTTTTTTTTTTGCGTGTTTCGCTTTTCCAGTCAAGTCACTCCCATTACTGACATGACAAAACCCAAACTCTGGGTCACACTTGATTCTTCAGATACAACTCCTGGCTGCTTCCCTATTAGAATAGACTCACTAGTCTCTCTCTGTATTTGCTCATTCACCACACTTTTATTGAGTACCAACTAGTATATATCCGAAGTACTCTTTTAGGCACTGGGAAGAATAAGACTTGATAAAAGTGCCCAGCAGTGTAAGGAAGATGCTTTTAAAACAGGACTATCTCCTGAAGAGAGATAAAAGTTCTAAAATTGTTTAGAAAGGTGACAACTTGATCTGGGTTCCTGCCTACATATTATTTTAACACTGGAGTTTTGCATAACTTCTAAGTTTCTCAATCAGTGGGCCATCCCGTGTGTGTGTGTGTGTGTGTGTGTGTGTTTGTATGTGTATGTGAGGGGAACTTCCTCTCTGTTTAGGCAAATAGGGATGTGGTGATTCCTGTCCTCCTTAGCTTACACTGAGTTAATGATTCTCATCAGAATCACAAAAGTACAGGCCAGGCTTGAAGAGTTTTGCCTCATTCTGTGAATGCTGAAGCTGAGATCCAAAATCAACAGCCAGGCAGTGGCAGAGCCAGGACAAGGAAACAAACACTTCCACTCTAGCATAGTGCCTTTGTCAGTTCCATGCTGCCTTAGAAGAGAACAATAAAAAGCAAGGAATAATAATTGTAATTGTGTAACTAAGTTGTGTAATTAGCTATATGAATGCAGCTTGGTTGAGCAAGGGCAGAGATAACTAGAGATGAAAGGGTCTAGAAATGCTTTGAGAGAAGATGGAATTTGAGCTGATCTTGATCTTAAAGGTGAAACAAAATGTGATGAGAAAAAAGCTCAGAGCCAGGAGAGACTTAAAGACAGAAGAAGGGCCCAAGGCTAGGAGGAGCCTGGTGGCCAAGGGAGGATTGCAGTTAAGCAAGGGAGGATGTGAGGGAAGACGGGAAAGATCATCCAGGGAGCTTTGTGAAAAGCTTAAATCCTGGGCTGAAGAGCTAGTTTTAGTCCTGCCTATAACCCTGCCACTGGGGGATTACTGGAACTCTCTGAGTAGGGGAGTAATCACTGAGACCTTGATTCTGGGGAAAAGATGAAGTGCAAGAGGAGAGATGAGCCAGAAGCTGCTGCACTTGAGTAAGCATGAGCAGGCTCCAGGCTCCAGGGGACTTTAAAGGGGGCTGTTCATTTTCAAGGATATGGCAGGGACATAGCTAAAAGAGCAGGTGAGAGAACTCACTCTGTGTTGCTGACCTAGTAGCAGGTCAAGGGGAGGAGGTGCTGGATGGTGGAGAAGGCTGGGGTGAACACCACACCCAACTCTTGGGAAGACAGGAGAGTAGGAAGGTAACTGCCATTAAAGTTAGGAACAGCATATTTTGAGGTACTGAGGTCAGGAGGATAGCCAGTGAGGTTCTCTGGACTGTGTGGCTGGTTTGTGGGTGCCATGGTGGAGGAATCAACTCAGACAAGCCATCGTTCTCTCCCAAAGAGCTCCCCCAACACAAGCCTCCCCTCCCCTCCCCCTCCCAGGACATAGTGGATTTTCTTCATCGGCTTGTGGAGATTGATCCCCAGGGCCTGCACCGGATCCAAGTGGATGGGAGCAGCGGGCGGCTGCAGCTGTGGCACCATGGTGGGGAGTGAGGGGCAAACCAGGGATCAAGGCTGGTACCCTGGGGAGGGCTGGCCCTCACACGCTCCTTCTTACCTTCCTGTCTTTTTCCTTCTTTCTTCCTCCTGACAGATTATCTCCTGGGCCATTTCTGTGATGAGGGAGAAAGCAGTGGGCAGAGTGACAGGGGCAAGGGGGCTGAGGGACTGGGCACCTACTGTGGTCTCCGAAAGTCCTTCCTATGCTCCTCCCAAGGGTCTGAGCCCTGCCCTCAAAGCCCCCCTGCCTCTAAATCCTTCCCCAGTGACTCAGCCAGCGTGCTTCAGGTGGCCATGCCCCAGAAGCTCCTGCTGACTGAAGAGGTAAGAGTACCACAAGCTCTTTTCCTTGTTCTAAGGTTCTCCTAACCCCCATATTCCCATGTCTATATTCCCCTTAACTCGGAACCTTCCTCCCCCTGTGAGATCCTTTCATACTGCTTGCCTCCCTTTCATTCGCTCTTGTTTTTTCTCTTTTCCTGTCACCTGATCTTCCCACTCCAGGAAGCCAACCACCTGGCTGAGGAACTGGTGGCTGAGGAAGAACGAATGAAACAGAAAGCTGAGAAGAAAAGACTCAAGAAGAAGGTGGCTGGAGGGTAGAGGGGGTGGGAACAAAGAAGGATTTGGAGAAGGGAAGAGAGGAGCTTTGTGAAAGCTCAAGATGACGCACAGTGGATCTTCTTGCTGTGGGCCTCAGGAATTCAGGGACTGGAGGGCCCCTGGGAGGCCACATGGGCCAGTGGTTCTGGAGTCACACTGTACCGCTGCCTTCTTACTATGAGAACCCTCTCCGGTGACTTTTGTGTCTGCTTCCTCGCCTGTAAAATGAGACTGACCACAAAATCTACTTTGTAGAGGGCAAAAAGTAAAGGAGATAGTGTATTAAAAAGTCAATGAATACATAAAAAGGAGATAGTGAGATAGTGTATGTAAAACTCTTAGTCTATTGTAGACATGAAGAGTTAGCCTCAAGATATAGACTGTTTTGTGTGCATTTAAGTACTGTGCTCAAAACATACCCTCCTCCACCTTGGTCACTATTATTATAGCGTCAAAAGGATCGAAAGCGACAGGAGCGCTTGGAGCAGAGTGGTGGGGAGCCCAAGGTAACTATCTACAGGTAGAACCAAGGGCCCGGAAGGTGTGGGCTATAAAGGCAGGAGGCTCATGGGGATCCCAACACTGCACCTACCCATCTTCCCTCCAGGCCAAGGCTAACCCAAATGGGGATAAGAGTCCCCCATCCAGCCCTGGAAACCCCGTTCAGGGACAGAGTGGTGAGGAAGAGGTGAGAGCCCCTTTTCTTCTCTATTCGTTCTCTGCCTAGCCTCTCCTCCCCTTTTCTAGGACATATTTCATCCCATCCCCTCTCTAACTTTCCTTGCTGCTTACAGGACTTACTAGATCTGTCTAGCACCTTTGTGTCTCTGGCTTTGCGCAAAGTTGGGGATTGGCCCCCTAGTACCCACCGAGAAAAGGGATTGAGCCAGGATCTCCAAGACAGAAACCCAGGACACCAGGAGAAGATAAGCCAGGAAAAAAGAAGCTCTTCAGGAAGAGAAAACCCTAAGGAAGAGGTGAGGTGGACAGAAGAACTTCAGCTGGAGCCGATAGAAGGGTCCCCGAGGGCTCTGGGAAGTCACACGATCTAAGGGCAGTGACCAGTGGAAGGAGTTCTCTGGTGCTAGGAAGAAAAGACCTGGGGTCCGGCTCTGCCATTGGTACCTTAACCTTGCATAGTCTCCCCTGCAGTCAGGTAGAGATGGTCCCACCTTGCAGTACTGACATGAGAACTACACGAATTGGGTGAGGGTAGTTACGGTGTTAATTGTTTGAACAGAGACGGAGGCTTTGGGGAGGGTGAGCCCACGAAGCTTTCTTGACTTTGCTCCCCATCCCTAGGCACCCCCAGGACTGCTGGCAGTTGCCTTACAGCAGAGCCAGGAGCTGGCAAGTGAGATTCTTTCTCTCTCCTTCTTTATCCTACCTCCCTGGGGTAACCCCATCTGAACCTTTCCACCCTCTTGCCTCCCCAGAGTTAGGTACCAGCTATGCCCAAAATGGTGTCTATGATAAAGCTGTGGTCTTCTTCACTCAGGCCTTGAAGCTTAATCCCCGGGACCACCGGTAGGTAAGGGCTTGGCCACTGTGCTGGGAGGTTAGGGTAGGGCAAGGGGTGGAGGACTTGGACTTTTGGCTACTTTGTCCTTATCAGGTTATTTGGAAATCGTTCTTTCTGCCATGAACGGTTGGGTCAACCAGCGTGGGCCCTGGCTGACGCCCAAGTGGCCCTTACCCTGCAGCCGGGCTGGCCCCGGGGCCTCTTCCGTCTAGGGAAAGCCTTGATGGGACTGCAGGTAAAGGTCTGAGGTTGGAAGCAGAGAGGAATTTGGGTGTGATGGGGTGGGGATGGGTCTGTGTTGACCTCTTCTAAATAAGCTCCTCATACAGCACTGTCACACGTTAGTGGTGCGAGGAGCTGAGGCCAGTGTTGGAGAGGGTCAGTGTCAGGTTTCTCTGACAAGTCCACTTTCCTCTTTCAAATCTCTGTGGGATCAAAGCGTTTCGAGGAGGCAGCTGCTGTGTTCCAGGAGACTCTGAAAGGTGGGTCCCAGCCTGATGCAGCGCGGGAGCTCCACACGTGCTTTCTGCACCTTGCTCGGGTAAGGGAACCGTGCCACTTTTGTGCAGAAGGGGCTATAGGGAGAATTTGCCGGGTTGCAACACCAACCAGTTTTTCCTCTCCCCAGGGTGAGCAGGGGCGCAGTGTGGGTGGGAAGTGGAGCAAGCTGTGGTGCTGGAAAAAGGAGTGTCAGTTGTCCTTTCTTGCTTCTCAGCAGGCTCAGCAAGGAGGAATTCCTGTGCCACCTCTGTCGACTGGAGTCCTCCAGCCATTTCCCCATGCTGAACCCAGGACCCCAGGCCTCTTCTCCCTCAGTCACCCTCAAAGCACTGTGCTAAGGGCCCCTGGCCTTTTGTCTCCACCCTTGTCTTATGTCCCACATTACCTGAGCCAGCACAACTCGCCTCTCCCTCAGACTCAGAGTAGAAGACCCCATTCTCTCCAACTCCAGGACCCCTCAAAGGGCTGGAGCCTCCTGGGTCTTGGGCCCCAGCATCTACCTCAGGCCAGATGAGGGAGAACCTGTCCCTCATAGGGCAATGCCATGTGTGCATCTCACAGGGGTGAGGGGCACTGAGTAATGGCAGTTTACTGCGTATTTTGAGCCCTTGGACTCAAACCATAGTCATTTCTCTCACCATGGAGACCTTGGGATCTGGTCCACTGAAACAGCCTTTCTTTGATTCTCAAGCAGATGGTATCTTCTGGGGGAAGTAAGGGAAAATGAGATTCTGCAACGCTCAAGAAGGGAACCACACAAAAGTTCAGGTTTTTAGGCTCTAACAGACCCAGCAGGGAAGATTTAGGGTTTGCTCTACCTCTTGATCCTCGGGATATTCATTCACTATCTAGAATTCTGGGCCCAGGAAAGGGGTCACAGTGATGAATAAGGTCTGAGTCCTGTCCTTCACCTTGATGAAGGCTCACCTCTTCCTAACTCTAGTTCTTGCCCTGTTTTCTCTAGCTCTAGCCCCTCATGCCCTTTCCCGCCCACATCCCTACACATATGCTGACCTCTCCTTTTCCCAGTGGGCTGATGTTCACCTCCTCCCACTGCTAGAAGACTCACCAACGGTTTACATTTGGGAAGTGCCTTGCCAGCTGCTGCCTTAAGCTAGCAGAGCCCATGCAGATCCAGGCGCCCCTACTGCTGGCTCCCCTGTTAATGGGGCTTCCACAGGTGCCCAGGCTGCTGTCCCTGTGACTGCACTCCTCCACTCCAAGCCTGCAGGCTGTAATTAGCCCCTCCCCATGAATTTACTCGGTTTTCCCCCCCACAATCACTGCTCTCAGAAAAGGCTACAATTCTCTAGTTAGATGTAAGAATCATGATCTCCTTTGACTTTACTTCTAAGACCTTAGCAGCTGCTCCTGGCTGATCCTTCCCAAGCCTGCCTGGGACTCAGCTCATTTAAAAGTGGATCTTCAGGGAACTTTTGGGCCTCCTGGAATGTCTTTCCCAGAGGACCCATTCATCAGGATAAATGATTCTTGCCACCCTATGGGTGTTGCTCAACACCATTCACACCCGCATATAGGAGGGGTCGAAGCGTCTCTTTTGTGTGAGGCTTCCCCAAATTCTTCTCATTGTTTATAGTGAAAGTCCTGTAGATGCACTACAGCATATGAAGTCTGCCAGGGCTAGTTGGGTCACCTTGGCAGGCCTTTTGACATCTGTACCTCGGTCCTCTCCTTTGTAAAATGGGGACTGTAGTGAGGCCTGAAAGAGTGTAAGAAAATCCCTACTAAGTGTCTGGCATGTAGTGTGTGTTAAATAAATTGGTTTTTGTAACTCTTCTAAGTACTCATGATTGTCCTAATTGGAAGAGAGGAGTAAGGGCCTGTCGTTCTGGACCAGCAGCAGCAGCATCACAGAGGAACCTGTCACAAGGGCAAATTCTCAGGTCTCACCCAAGACCTTCTAAATTAGAAACTGCGAGAGTGGTGTGCAGCCACTTGTGTCTTTTTAAGCCTTCCAGGTGATCCTGAGATACCCTTACACTTGAGAAGTGCTACTTCAGGACCCAGCAGGGAAGACACACATCCAGCTGTCATTTTGGTGGGACAGGTTTGAGTTTTGTGTAAGGCTTGATTATAAGAGAGGTGAGAGGCAGGGCCTCCCTGGTGGCACAAAGGGTTGAGCACCTCACTGTGGGGCTTCCGCGGCCACTACAGCACAAGTTCCATCCTTGGCCAGTTGGGGGACCCACGTGGCATAGCAGACCTCTCCTGCCTTGCCCACTGCTCCCCTCAGCAGTGTATTTTGGTCATTCTGCCTGTTCTGCTTCCCACTCTGTCTCTAGTGAATTCTCTCACCCCTCCAGCCCCACGCACCTCTGACCTGTACCCCAGCTCTTGTATGCATAAATAAAATCTTTTTTAAAAAAAGATGTGGCAGCACTAGGTTGAAATTTAGGGAAACAAGGAAGTTATAACTCAGGGCCAATTAACTTGACTGGATCCTACCTTCCTCACCAGACGTATTTTCTCTAGGAATTCTTCGTTCATCCCAAAATTTATCCACAAAATGGGGGAGATGTGGTTACATTCATTTAAGGGGTGATTGGATTACGGTGACTCCCTAAGAGACCTGCCTGTCTGGCCTTCCCAGATTGGCGCAGATTGTCTTGTCTACTTCGGAGATTCCAGTAAGCTCCTGGTCGCTCAAAGGCTAGCCACCCACCACTACTGTGTGATATCTTTGCTTTCAGGCTGAGCTGGTTCCTTGCTCTTTCAGCCTCTCAAAGAAATACTCCCTCCCCCGCTACCTCTTACCCTCTCTGAACTTGATTCCTCTCCAAGAGCCACAGGGCTCCTGACACCTTGCTCTTACTTTGCTTTGCATGCATGCTGCTAACTGGTAGGGTTCTGACCAAGTGAGTTGAGTTGAGTTCCCAGGGGTGGAAAGCATGGGGAACAACCATCCTGCTTTTCCTGGGACTGAGGAGTTCCCTGCACTGTGAGAGTTCAGTGCTACAGCTGGAAAAGTCCTGGGCAAAGAAGAAAGAGTTGGTCATCTCAGTCTAAAGGCAGATTAATCAGAGAGGCAGCCTTTAGAAGGGGATAAAGGAATAAGGAAGGGGCCATGAATAGGAGCCGGGGAGGTTTATGTGTTGCCTGTATGTATCGTGCTTTCTACACGTACTGGCTCACAGGTTCATAACTCTACACTAGAGGTCATTGTCTTGATACTATTTTTCTTCCAGTTTTACAAGTTCGTCACTGGTTCATGCAATTAGTGGCCACTGGGGGACCCAGTGATTTCTCTTTGGTGACAACTTTCATCTCACCTCTCTGCTCCTAACCTGGCCCTGAGATTTTTTCTGTTCTTTCCTTCTGCAGCAGCCAGAACGTCACTCCTTCCACAGGTCTCTTCCAGTCTCTGACCCACTTTTCAAATATGGCCAGATTAATCTGTTCCAAGCACTGCCCTCATGCCTTTCCTCCCTAAAACCTTCGAGGATCATGCTCTGTCTATAGTACATGCCTAAATTCCTACCTTTGGCCCTTTCTTTTCTCTCTGTTAAACCCCTTCCTTCTTTCAGTTTCACACATAGTTGGAGGAACAGATGCTGTAGTGGCCAAAAGTATGAGCTCCTGAATGGTACAAGCAAGCAGGTTAGTCCTCATCCCCTCACTTCCCACCACATGGTCATGTTTCCTTGGGTTTCTGTGATAGATTCCATCTCTTTGTCCTGAAAATGAAATTAAAGGCTCATTGTGTTGTGGGGTTATTGTAAAGACTATAATCCAGGCAAAGCACTTGAACTATGTTCAATAAATGGTAGATATTGTCTGAAAATACCAAGTTTCTTTCTGCCTTCCAGCCTTACTGTCTATCCCTCAAATATCTCCTTCTGGGAACTTCCACCTCAGCTGAGATCCTAGTTGACTCCTTCCACCTTTGAAACCTCAGTGGATTATTCCCGAGGTCCTTGAGAATGGGATTGTGGCACCTGTGCAAAAGCATGCGAAGGTTTGAAGACGCAGGAACTGACTGGAAGAGGGATGATGCGGAAAAGCCGCCTAAGCATAGTTCCCACATCCAGTCAGACTAGGCCTGCAGTTACACCAGTGTCCTGCCCTCCTCCCCATCACGCTGCAGGAGAGTGACCTCTGAAGGTGCTGGAGAAGGCCAGCACCAAGCTCCACCTCAGCAGGCTGGTGGCGTCTTCCCACCCTCCTGCCATGACCACCATCCTGGTAGGGACAGTTCCTCCTAAGCGCAGGTATAATTCCAGGAGGTAGAGTTTTGCCTGTGTGTCATTTTGTTAGGGTCTCAGCTTAGAGTTATTTTGGTGAGGCAGGGAGAAATGAGAATCAGCCAGTAAACAAATGACCTAAGGGTTGGGAAAGAGGAGAAAAGCAGGCACAAAGCCATCACTCTGAAGTGGGGAGGAAGGGAAGACATTAGGAGTTGTCTGGGAGGAGGAGGAGGCGCGTTCCACGGCCACCAGAGCCCCTGCGGTCCTGCCCCCATCTCAGCCTGGAGTCATCCTAGCAGGTGGATGAGCTCTGGTCAAAATCCTGACCTGGGGGAATCCCTTTGTAAAGCAGGCATAATTATATCACCTGCCTTACAGAGTTGTTATGATAATTAAAACCACGTTTAAACTCTCTGCCAGGGCCTCCCTGGTGGCGCAGTGGGTTAAGCAACACACTATGAAGCAAACCGCAGCCACTGCAGCACGAGTTTGATCCCTGCTGCAGCAGACCTCTCCTGCTCCCCTCAGCAGTGTACTTCCGTTGATCTGCCTGTTCTGCTCCCCCCCCCCCAAGCCTCTGGCCTGTACCCCAGTGCTTGTATGCATAAATAATTAATCTTTTTAAAAAATAAAAAATAAATAAACTCTCTGCCAAACGTGGAATCTATGCAAATTTTGCTCTCTGGCTCTGGGCACCTGGACAGAGACCTCTTTCGGTGGTGGGGGAGGGGGGATCTCGACTTTATTTTCAGCGGTTGGGGAAGACGGGCGTCTGAACTGCGAGCTGGAAAAGGCCCGGGGCCCACACTCTCCCTCCACCCCTAAATCCCAGCAGGACTCGGATCGCGGAGGCCAGGAGTCCAGAGCCCAGGGCTGGCGGAGGCGCCTTGCCGTCAATCGTCCACCTGTATCTCCTCGTCTGACAGGCGGAGTCCGGAGTCAGGCCGGGCAGGGCCGAGGCCGGGATTCCGGCCAGGGCCCGGGGCGCTGTGAGTGGTGGCGAGATGGCACTGGGCATCTGGGGATAGTGTGCGCAGGGAGGCCAAGTCCGCACGCATCTCCTCCACTTCGCGCTTGAGCTTGGCGCGCCGGTTCTGGAACCACGTGACGACCTGCGCGTTGGCCAGGCCGAGTTTTGCTGCCAGCCCGTCGCGCTCTGACGGCGCCAGGTACTTCTGGAAAACGAAGCGCCGCTCCAGCTCCAGCACCTGCTGCGCTGTGAACGCCGTGCGTGACTTCCGTCGTCTACGACTGGCCCGGCCAGCGGCCAGCGCGCCCGGGGTGGCACCTCCTGCGGGGACAGGGCGAGGGTCTCCAGCCTGCGGAATCTGGCCCCCGCCCCAGAGGAAAAGCCGGGGGTGGAGTCCAGGCAAGGTGCGGGTTGGGGGAGCGAGAAAGCAAACGGGAGCCAGAGCCACTGTCCCCTACCGAACCGAACTGCGAGCTGCGCTGGGGGGTCAGTCCAAGGTGGGGAGGGGGCAGCTGAAGTGGGGGAGAAACAGAGGCGAAGCGGGAGGCAGAAGACGCAGCGGGTATGGAAAGAAAAGGCCAAGAGCATCTTGCGTGAGACAGCGGAAAGGAAGGACAGCGGGACAGGCCAGAGGAGACCTGGCACAGGGTCTGGCCCCACGTGCGGGGCCTCCCGGAACAGGCAGGCTTGCAGGCTGGAGCCCCAACAGTGCGGGACACGACCGCGGTCAGGGTAGGGGCTGCTGATCCTAAGCGGCTGCGGGTCACAGGACCCTGACCGAGTCCTTCCTTAGGTTCGTGGGTTGTGTCAGGCACTCCCGGATTATTCTTCAGTACTACGGTCGTCCCCTCCTCCAGCCCAAAAGGGGGGTCCAAAGGGCAAGGAAAGGCGGGGTCCGGAGCCCCAGAGCCCTGAGCCCTCACAGCTCCAAGGACCTTCTACTGTTTTTATCGCGCCCTCAAAAAGAGAGCGGCTTGGGGCCTCCCTGGTGGCGCAGTGGGTTAAGCAACGTACTATGAAGCAAACAGCCACTGCAGCACGAGTTCGGCCCCTGCTGCCGGCCAGGGAGGGACCCACATGGCGCAGCAGACCTCGCCTGCTGTGCCCGCTGCTCCCCTCAGCAGTGCGTTTCGGTCGGTCTGCCTGTTCTGCTCCCCACTCTGTCTGGTGAATCCTCTCACCTCCCGCGACTCTGGCTTGTACCCCAGCTCTTGTATGCATAAATAAATAAAATCTTTAAAAAAAGAGAGAGAAAGCGGCCTGCAGAGAAGCTCGGTCACCCCCAGAGGCCCGGGCTTCCCCTCCCCGCACCTTCTGGACCGTCCTTGCCCTAGCTCACAAGTTTACAGTCTCCAGCTCAGGCCTTTTGTCTCCTCTCCAGCCTTTCATTGTCGCGACTGCCCCGCCTACAGTAAATGAACCCAAGGGGCTCTCCGTTCTCCGCAGCCAGACCCTTCCCCTCAGCGCCGGACCTCCCGAGCCGCCGCGGAGCCTGGGAACGAGCGGAGGGAAGTGAGGAGCGGGAGACGGGGAGACGCGAGTCCTGGCACGAGGGCTGAGGACGGCGGACGGATTAGGGTGGCGACCAAGGTTCAAGATCGGAAACCTAGAGGAGAGAAATGGGGAGAAGGTCAAGTCCCAGCGCGCAACCTACCCGGCGCTACACCTTCTGAGGGTGGCGGGGCGTGCAGGTCTAGTCCGCGAAAAGTTTTACTAGTCAGCTCCTCCAGCGCGCACAGCGGCGTGGTGGGTCCGGGGACCGACGCTGGAAGCTGCAAGGCGGAGGGCCCTCGGGGGGCCGTGCGCGGGCCTAGGATGTCTGCGATGCTGAAGGGTGTCCGAGGTGTCCGAGGTCCGGAGCTCATGGCCGGACGGACGGACGGTGACGGTCCCGCCGACCTCTGCGCTCGGTTCCGCAGCTCCCGGGGTCCCAGCCCGCCGCTCCCGATCTGGGGCCCCAGCCTGGGACCCGCCCCCAGCGCAGGGCCCAAGCCGGTGTGCCCCTCCTCCTGAGCCCCCACCCCCAATCCCGGCCAAGGTGGGTCTGTCGCTGGTAGATGTCGGGTTTGCGGCATTAGTGAAGGGTGAGTAGGCGCGGAGAGAAACTGAGGAAACAGCCCACCGGGACCCGTCCTAGAGGCTGTTGTGTTCTGCGAGGTAAGGCTCCGTGCACACTCGGGCTCAGCCCTCCGCTGGCGGCCCCCAGATTCTCTGAGCTAGGCACTCAACGCCTAGCCACCGCTCAGTCATAAATTCATTGGCAGTAAAGTTGCTTTCCCTGACTTCAACGACTGGGACTTTTGCAAAAATCTGAGGGACATCAGAGCTGGCTGAGCTAGGATTCACCAGCCCACCTAAGAGGGACCTCAATCTGCCCTCCCCCTTTCGCCCCACCCCTGCTCTTAAAGAGGTCCTGACGGCTGGAAGTTATTAGTACAGAGGGGAGGGGGGCTGGAGACCTGGAAGAAGCCAGTCAGGCAGAGACAGCCAGGGGAATAGTGGGGATGCCATGAGGAAAACAGCACAGGTGAGTGGATGGCTCTCTGGCTGTACCACCATTGCCTCAGAGGCCCCAAGGAAGTCAAAACCCAAGAAGTGGCCAGACTGGGTCCTCCAGAAAGGGCACGACTAACATGAGCTACTGCTATTGCTCAAGAAGGGTCGTTGCTAATGAAGCCTGACCTCTCCTGAGATACTGCCGGTTACTCTGTGGGTCTACCAGTTGATCTGTTTTTGTCTCTTTATGAAACTCCTGTAGTTAAAGTCTTGGGTTCCCCAGCCCACCCAGCAGCCAGCAGCGGTGGTTGGGCCACCAGAGTGGCCCTTGAAGAATGACTTGAAGGCCAAATTGCATTCACCCAACCAGATCCGTAGGCAGAAATCTGCCAATCCAGGACAAATTCTAGGGCCTGGGATAATCACTCCTTTTTTAAAATCTGTGTCCTGTTTCTTTTCGCTTCCATGCCTCTTCTAGTCCTGGATCACACCCCCTGTAAGCATTCTACAACCCTTCTTTATAGGAAGAAGGCAACTCTGGTTTCCCATTGGTGGTAACCCAGCCCAGCAAGACAAGGGTTTTGCTTGAATATCATACTCCCAAATAGCTAGGGGATTCATAGCTCAGAGGCAGGGAGGGAAACATCACCACTCCTGAGGAAACACTCCTAAGGAACTTACTGTGGGGGGCCTCCTTGGTGGTGCAACAGGTTAAGTCACAGCACCATGGAGCTATTTGTAGTCACTGCAACACTGAGTCGACCCGTGCCAGGGAGCTCACCCACATGGCACAGCAGCAGTGTATTTCAGTCCATCTGCCTGTTTTGTTCCCCACTCTGTCACTGGTAAATCCTTTTACCACCCTACCACCCTCACACCTCTGTCCTGTACCCAGGTTCTTGTATGCATAAATAAATAAATCTTAAAAAAAAAGAAACTTACTACGAATTTTTCCAGTCTGTTATGAAGACCAGGCTCATCCTTCCTGGGTCATCCATTATGTCACCTTGTCTATATAGCTTGGCACCTCCCACCATTTTGTAGTGATCCTCTATTCATGTGTCTATTTCCTGGTGCAAGTGGAGATTGAAGTAGGGGTGTCCCAAACAGTTCTGGGCTGAAATCTTCTTAAGGTCACAGAGGCATTTTGATAATGGGGGTCATAGAGGCATTGGCCCACCCATTAAAGGTGGAGAAACAGTCTCTGAGGTAAAGAGCTCCCTCCAGGGACTCTTACCCCTCATTCCCCAGACATTCACATAGTAACCTGCTGGTGGACTGAGCACCACACTCAGCCCAGTGGGCCGCTGCTGGGCCAGAGAGCAGGATCAAGAAGCAGAAGAAAGCTGAGATGCCTCAGGACTTTGTTAACTGGTTATTAATGGCGGGATGCAGGGGAGGCTCAGGAGAAATCCTCCTGACTGGAGCCTCAGCCCTCTGACCATCCTGGTGGTTTCACTTAATCTGCAATTAAATAAGTTCCCAGGAGGCAGCAGAATTGTCTAGCCCATATCCCAGGTCTGTTACCAAACAGACACTGCAACCTTCACCATGCATCTTCTGTGTAGCTCTTATGTCATCTCTTCCTCTGCTCTCAATTACTAGTGTGTCTGTGGGAAGTGTGGGTCTCTCTCCAGGGGCATTGTTTTCCTCTCCTTCCATCTCTCCTGCCTACTGCTCCCCTAACTCCCACCCCCAAAGCAGGCCTCAGGTAATGGGGTTGGACAGCCCCCAGATGTGGGTTTGGGGGGGGAGAGAGAAAGGGAGACTAGTAAAGGGAGGAGGCTGCTGACAGCAGAGCCAGACTAAGGTCGTCCTAGCGGCCAGGGACTTGTCCAGATGACAGTGGGGCCACAGAAGGGGACCTTTCCCAGTGAAACCTGGAACCTGAGCTGGCAAGAAACCAGATCCTCAGAGGGAGGTAGAAAGAGGGTGAGTGATTAATGAGGGAGATTAAAAGATTAAACCTGGGTCCTGGGCTGGGTGGGAGGCACTCAGCTGTCTCATAGCCCCCCCGCCCCAACACACACACACCCGAGCTTGGGAGCCCAGATGCTCAGCAGTGTTCGGACAGTCCACTGGGCACCTCTCCTGGCCTCCTACCAGGTCCAACCCTTCCTGCCTTGAAGGCTTATCAGTTACTTGCCAGTGCCATCACCCCACAACCCAAACTGAGTCACATGATTTTCCTCTCCCAGCAGACTTAAGTAACCCCTCCGTGGCCCTCACTTTTTCTTAGACCCTTCTGACATGAGGGTCCTGCACTCCCTCCCTCCACAGCGCTCTCCACATTCTGACTTTCAGGACATCTGGAAGATGCCTCCATTCCCACTTAAGGGCCCTCTCACACCACTCATCTCCCGCTTTCAGATTTCCCTTTTCTGCATCCGTTTGCTTTAGCTCTCTCTTTATTCCCTTTCACCACCACCCTGCTTTATCTCTCACAGTACCTTTTACCCCACCCCTCACCCCTTGAGCCCCCTCAGCCTCTCATCCCAGGCCCCCTCTTCGAAGACAGACCCGGCTCTTCTTGGCACCAGCTGTTCAGCATTCCTCTGGATTCTGCTTGTATGGGGGAGGTGGTGGCTTGAGGTGAGATGGGGAGGAAAGGGGGCCATCAGAATAACCCTCGTTAGGCAGTGGAGAGAGAAGGTTAGGCTCAGAGGCGGCTTGCCCTCACCCTCCCAGCCTTTTAGGAAAAACCCGCTGCCCAGAGTGAGAGGGAAGTGGGAGTTTAGGGAGGAGTCTCCAGGCAGAGGGCAGGGTCGGACCACCCCGCACACTGCTGGGCTCATCTTCTCTTTCAGAAAAACGTTACTATGTTACAAAGGAGTAAACTGATTTAGACACTTAATTTTTTTTTTTTTTTTTAAGTTTTGTTACTTTCCAGGGCCTGGGGTTAAGAATTCTTTCTGGATCTTTACTTCAGAGTTCTGCATGGTGGTTGCCTTCTTCCCAGGTCGGAGTAATGGTTGGGCTGTGAGCAGAGTTAAGATTCTGACTGAAACCCCACCCCTGAAACACACACACACACACACACACACACACACCCCGAGACCCACTTTTCCAGGCAAGTTCCTTGTCTCCATCCCCACCACCCCCAGCCTTGCAAAACTGGCTGGGGCAAATTTGGTTCCTCCACACTCCACTCCCAGGTCAGTGTGGTCCTTGGAAACAGCTCAGCGAGAAAGTCTGGCAGGGACTAGGGCAGACTAGGGCGGGCTTGGCCTTAGGGCTGGGGACTGATGCATCTATTCCGAAATGCCTTGAGGTCAAGGGTGTTAGAGGGCCGGCTGAGGCCCCTTCTTTGATCGCCTGCGGCCTTGACCTGGGGCTCCTAATCCTACATAAGGAAAGTCTTGATTAGCCTGCCCTGACTCAGATCGAGATCCAAGTGATTCCGGGTACAGGGTTCGCATGGGGCAGCCACGGAGAGGGGGATTGGACCCACAGACTGAGGGAAGCGGTGCAGAGCTCCCAGCCAGTCAGCGTCAGCAGCTCCGGAGACTCCCCGCAGCTGCAGCCACCTCCGCTGCTGACAGACAAAAAAGAAGGCCCCGTGTGAAGCTGCTGCAGGAGGAGAGTCAGCCACTCCACCCCAAACCCACGCCTGAGTTTCTTCCGCGGCAACCCTCAAGTCAAGTCATGTGTAGTGAAGGGCCTCGTCCCTAGGTTTGGGCCTCAGGTCTGCGGCCTCAGGCAGCCTTGCCTTCTGACTGTGCTTTTTAGATGCGGAGCTAAGGCCCAGGCCTAACCCGTCAATCAACTCCCTAACTCCTATGGTTGCTTGGGCCCTGAAATGTCCCCAGGAGCGTTTTCTTACTCTTCTCCCCTCAAGGTCATACCTCTCCTTCCAGAGTCACTCGTGGGAACTCCCTTTCTCCATGAACTTTGCTCCCTGACAGCAGCCTGAGTGAGGCGTGGTCACTGGACCTTCAACTCCCCAGATTTTAAATCATGCATAAGAGAGTAGGGAGTCTTCAGACAAATGTAATTAATCCAAAACCTGGAGATTCGTGCTGGTGTAGAGGCATGTCCAAAAGCAGTGGGAGAAGTCCTCATTCTGCCTGAGGTGGAGTTTCTGGGAGGAGGTGATAAATTCTGGTACAAATGAGTATAGGGGAGGGCCAGGGAGAGGCAAAACAGGTATGAGACCTGAAACATAGGAAGCTTTGGGAATCTTGGAGATCATGTCAGGAAGGAATCACAAACTGTGCTCTGCAGTGTCCCCAATCTGGTCCCCGTAGCCTGCACAGGATATGGAAGCTCTTCCTTGCAGTCTGCAGCTTTTCACTTGTCCCTTTCTCTTTGCCTTCAAGCTTTATCTGCACAAGAAGGGAAGCCCAGGCTGTGTCATAGGAAAAGAGCATCTGACTCTACATGAGCTTTTATTCCCAGGCTCCTGATACCCCATTGACTGTATCCCTCCTTCTGCCAGCAAGAGATTTAGGTTTTACACTTATATTCTGGCAGTATTTATGTGATTCGCTTGTCCCAGATCAGGCAGCAGCCCACTTGCTTCCTTTATGAACTCCTTGCTTGATCTTTATCTCTTACTGGCCCAGTAAGGCAAGTTCTGGTTACTTCACTGAGAATTCCACAGAACAGGAACTCTGGCTAGGTTTATTTCTAGAACACTGTGCTCATAGTTGAGCTCATACAAGTAAGGAATGTTTGCTAAATTACTGAATGGTGAGTCATGCTGCTTTCCTCTTGTTCCTTGAAGATGTCTTTGCTCTCCTGGACACCAGCTCCCATCCCTCCTCATTTACTCTCTGCCCATCCTGGTTTTACCTAGCACAGATACCTGAAGATCTGTGGAATCTTGGTTTGGACAACCAAGTCTCCAACTCTGACTATCCCCACATGCTCCCTGAACCCCTTCCTCCAATTTTTTTCTAAGATTCCTCTCATAGTATAAGTCTTTGATTTATCTTAAAACATCACTCTTCTTTAGTTGTAATTAGTATCCAATCCTTGCCCTCTTAAAACTTGTGAATCAGGATACTTCTTATAACATGCTTAAACATTCAACATTTAGAGCTCCCCTCCAGAAAACCTTCTCTTCACCAAAAGAACTCATGGGGGTTGCCTGGTTTCACTTAGCATACTTCCTCAGTTTTACATTGTAGAATCCTCTACCTCCTTCCTCTGGCACTGCAATGAGGGACCAGGGGCACAGAGAGATCCTCCTTCGTGATGAAACTCAAGAATTTCTGAGGGAAGGAGAACACAGACTAAAGCATGAGTATGGGGTAGGAGGAAAAAAAGAGAAATGCTTTTTAAAAAGTTTTTATTTCAAAAAATAGAGCCACAGTTAATTTCACATAAATATCTGGGGAGGGAAGGGTAGAGGGATGGGGCAGGAGCTTGGCCCCTACCTCCTCTTCTCTTTCACACTGTATTGTAAAAGCAAAGGGGATGGCTAAGGAGAGAACAAGGGAAGAAGTGGTCAGCTGGAGTATTCTTACCCACAAGGCCCCCTTAGCCCACCCCAGTGCTAGGGGTTTCCTTGGCCTTGACTTACCTTGCCGAACCAGCGGGAAAGCCATATTTGCTTCATGGTCATGTGATCAGGGAGAACTTCATTGTCAAAAAGGAGCTGCACCTAGGAGACGCAGGCACAGTTTTAGTAACTCTCTTCTTGCACAGGTCAAGAACTACTCTAGTCCACCCTAGATTGTCCCTCCATTCTTAGCCTGCCTCCCCCTACTCTCCCCAAAACACCAAAACCTACTGTGGGAACACTCACATGCTGGGGATTTAGCATCAGTCGGTGACACAGAACCCTCCGGAGATGGCGAACCTCAGCTCTAACAGAACATCGGACATATTTGTTCTGGTGGTGGGAAGGAAAGAGGGCAAGGCATATGAGGGAAGGACCTTGGGAGGTGAGTCATTTAAAGAGGTCTTCCCCTTAGCCCCTCTCACCTGTAAGACACTTTTATTCTTGTCTTTGCCAGAACTAGGGGGAAACAGATACAAGTTAGGGAACCCTATCTTTCCCCCATCCCTTCCCTTTAGCCATGATATATACTCTCTTCAAGAGAACATGCCCTCTCTTACAGTTCACTCTTCTCAAATCCTTCCTGGCTCTGGGTAACTGTCACTTCAGACAGCCTCTTACCTCAATCGCTCCAGGCACAGGCTCAGTTGCTCATCATAGCGATAGTAGTGGGCTTTAGAGTGGTCGAAGCTACTGAAGGGGAGGCCAAGGTTGCTCAGAGCTGGCTCTGAGGAAGACAGTATAGTGAGGAGGGTGGCACAGGCTCCAGAGCCCTTTTTCCCCAGAGAGCAGTACTGGACAAAAGGAATACTCTGGGGGCAAAGGGACATACCTTCCCCACTGGGCTGGGTGACCCGGTCCAAACCTCGGGACTGGTAGAATTCTCGAATCCGTTTCTCTTCACCTAGAAGGGAGTAGAGTATGGGAATTAGATTACTGGCTCTCACTTCTCATTCTTTGTCAAACTCTACCTGCACGATTCCCACCAAAGCTCTTGTCACCTCAAGCTGCCGCCCAGCTTGTCCTCAAGAGGACCCTTAAAATCAGATTGATCACTCACTGTCTTGCAAGCCAGGCACTAGTTTGTACACAATGTCCTGCATGACCCGGTCCAGTTTAAGGTTGAGCAGCGGCTGTGTCTCGTGGATCTTGATGTTGCACATGGGGCAGTACTTGCTGGTTTGGAGGTACTTCACAATACAACTCTTGCAGACTGCAGGGAGAGAAGCGGGACTTTTAGATCCTCTGGGAATCCAGTTTACGGGCAGCCGGGATGCCTGGGTGGTTGGGACAAGCTGCCTAGGGTCTGGCGGCCAGTTTGGCAGGGATTAGGGCCTGACAGAACCAGTCCAGGGTACTCACAAGTATGAAGACACTCTGTGATGGTGGTGGCATCCACAAAGTAGCCAGCGCACAGGCAGCAGACGATGTGCTCATTCAGGTCTTTGATCTTCACTCGGACCTCCTCCTGCGGACACACCTCTCTGTCAACGATTACCACCCCAACCCCCACCATCTTCAACCCAAGCTCCTTCCCATCTTTGAATCCCCTTTTCTTCAGATCCCACCGTCAAGTTCTGCACCTTGCGCTGACAGCAGGAGATTATCTCCCGGAGGTTGACACTTCCCCTCCGCCCAGTAGAGGGCTCCGCATACAGAGGGGGCTCCCTTCACGTGTACTCGCTCAAACCTTCCTTTCCCAGGGGAGACTACAAGACGTGGGCGGCACAATGCGCAGGCGTCTTAGCCTAGAGTTTGGCAACCCGGCTGCAATCGCGCAGACGCACTGGGAACCCCGTCTTTGCGCAGGCGCACTGGGCGCCAGGCCAGCCACCGCCCGTCCTCTAGCCGGCCCCAGTTCGCACCGCTAGCCGACCACAGCAGTAACCCTGCTGCCCCTGCACCTCGTTCCGTAGTGGGTCCATCTTGTACACTGACTGGAGCTGGTTCCGAAGCCTCATCGCGATCGCAATCTGGCCCCCCTGAGGAGACGCCATCTTAAAGGCTGAGTCCGGCCTGCCACTTCCGGTGCCGCCTGCGGGGCGGGACTTGTCGCCCAGCAACGAGGCCTTAGGTCTTTTCGGATTCGCTGACCCTCTGTAAGGCCCCGCCCATGTCCCTTTCTCCCCGTGCGCTCACCTGAGCCCCACAGGCCCCTCCCCCTCTTCCATCGTAATTAGGGAGTGGGGGGGACGTGGGCAGGGGTCCTATCACTTTGACCTCCCGTGGTGATCATCATAATAGACCCTACCTGACCTCAGGACTAACTTTTAGAGCCTGTAAAAGACTGCTTCCTCCTATCTCCAAAAGGCCCAGCGGGCTCCGCTCGCCGACGCTCTGGGTCATCGATCTCCTGTGACGACGACGACCTCTCTAAAGTAGCCCCTTCAGGGCCCTCTCCTATTAATGCCGTCCTTGTAGGCTGACGCGGCTGCGTTATGGAGCTCATCCCGCTGGCAGGCCTTCTCCCAGCGATAGTTTCTCCGGCTTTGCGGAGTCTTGAGAGGATGGCAGGGAGGGAGAGACCCTCCAGGGACTTGGTAGTGATCTTACGGCGCTCCCCCTCCTTGCCCGCCTCGCTCTGCCGCCGGGGATTGGGGGGGCAGGTCCTGGTTAATGATGATGATTCAATCATCGGCGCCTGCGGAGGCCTGCGACAGACTAATGCAGAGCAGATGCCTTAGGAGGAGGGGTGGCCGACTAGGACGCTACAGCACAGACTCGCCGAGCGCCTGCGGTAGCATAGGCCCAACCCGGAACCTTGGGAGGACTCAGCGTCCGAGAGAACTTGTACACACACCACCGTCCTAAGTACTTACAGTGGGATTAAAAAACAAGGATAAATTTACGTGTGTAGTATTAGCAGCGAATGCAATTGGAGAATCGAGAAGGGAACATCCCAAGGAGGACCTCGAAAAGTCTTTCTGGGGGAGAAATGGGACATGGTGTGGGCGCAATTTAGAGACGGGGTGGGGGTGTAGAAGTGTGGTGAAAACAGAAAAGCAATGGCGAGTACCGGGGAATAACTGGTAAGGGACCCGGAAGGAGGCCAAGAGTAGCGATTTGAGAGTAGCGATAGAAGCTGGCCTTTGAGGAATTGCGACTTAAGGCCTGAGGCCAATAGGGAGCTAGCTGCATTTTTGACGACAGAGCGTTACCCTATGAAAGAAACATATTTTTCCTTTTTATTTTCAGAGTGAACTGGAATGAATATGCGTTAAGAACTTTTTTTAAATGAACTTCTCACTAATGAACTTTTTTTAAAATGAACTTTTAAAAATGAACTCACTAATGTATAATAATAATTACTGCTCAGTAATGTGTACTTCTCACTACAGCCACTGCTTGCCTTCTTGGCCCAAGACACCATCATCTCCCGTCTGGATGGTTGCAGTATTTCTTGCCTGTTTTCCTTGCTTCTATTTTCACTCATCTTTAGCTAACTCTCAACATAGCTGCTTAGAGTGATCCAAGCAAAACATGAATAAAACAGGATACAAGGGATTTTTTTTTCAGTTGGATGTTTATTATTGTTTTTGTATGTGTACATATAGATGTATATATATACACACACACACAGGCTTTGAGTGTATACATATGCCAAAACTTACTGTACACTTTAAATATATGCAGCTTATTGTAAATTTTACCTTAAGAAAGCTGCTAAAAATAAAATTTGAAAATCAAATGTCTTTTCTGGTCAAAGCTTTCCAATGGCTTCCCTTTTCAATCAGAATAAAAGCCAAAGTCCTTACAGTGGTCTTCAAGGCCTTGTATGGTCTCTTTGAGTGACTCATTATCTTCAGCCACATTGGAGCCATCACTTTCTCCCACAGATATACCAGAGTACACTCGCATTGTGTCCCCAACTTGAAATGCTTAGATTTCAATATAGCTCAATTCTTCCTTCAGGACTATCTACCATGAGCCCTTCTGTGACCATTCTAGATAATCAAACCCCCACTCTACATTTCTCTCTCCTTTTTATTTTCCTTCTTAGCAGTTACTATTATTTAATATATGTATAGTGTTTTTCCATTCCCCAATCCCTCACCCCTAATGTAAGCCTCTCCACGACAGGGACTTTTTATTCCTATTGTGTTTACAGCTGTATCTTCATTGCTAGGCACATAGTTGGCATTCAATATAAATTTTGTGGATGAACGTATGTGGGTGGTGGTGATTATAGTCTAAATTAGGGTTTTATCAATGGAAATGGAAAGGACTGTATATGATAGATTTCAAAGACAAGCATAATAGGAAATGAATGGTGAGTTTGGGAGGCGAGCACATCGTCTGGCCTGCTGAACTTAAAGTGACTACAGCAAAGGCAGGTAGAACTGACGGGAGGCTAGAACAGTAGGACTGGAACACAGGTGTCAGAACCAGGGATGGAGGTCTGAGTGTTTTCTGGGTAGATGTACTAATTGAGACTACTAGAATGGATGAAGCCTAAATAGATGAATAGATAAAGCTAAAGCCTGAGTTCTAAGAATGCTCACTGTCTTCAGTGGAAGAAGCAAAGTCAGAGGAGGAAAAACAGTGACTATGAAAAGTCCAAAGATAGAGAATAGGATAATATGATAGAAGCCAAAAGAAGGAATTTTTCAAAAAATAGTTTGTGATCAACAAAAATATGTCAGGTAAAAACATATCTTTATCCTGGATAAAGGACTCTGGAGCTCTCTAAGAAAGAGCCAGTGTAGTGAAAGCAGTTTACAGAGGGTTAAAGAATAAATGAGGAAATGAAAGCAGTGGGTGTGGGCAGTGAAAAGGAAATAAAAACAATTTCTCTTGAAGAGTCAAAGATTTTGCCCAGATAATAAAGACCTAAGACAGTTGGGGGTAGGAAGGACTAAGTCAACGAAATGATGATTATGGGGGTGAGGGACATCTCAAGGGACTAACACAGCAGGAAGGAAGGAAAGAAGCAGCACAGGCTGGGAACTTGGTCTTTTTCTGTGAAGTTGCAGGTTTGAAGGTCTGAAAAGCTGGGCCTGGTGGGAGGAGGGTTCTCAGTAACATGCATGTAGGATATGGTGAGACAGATTCCAAACCAGTGTGTATAGGAGAAGGATAATCCCAGGGCCTCCATCTTAAACATGTTAGTAGGAGCTAGCCTTTTCTGAATATCAGGGGGTCAGACAGATGGAGGTAAGCAGAGAAATTCCTAGGACTATGGTGGACAGAAATGGATGTGTTTTATTCTTTAAGTAGGGCACTGAAATCTCCACCCCCTTTCAGATGATTTGTATGTATCATCTGAGTTTGTTATTATTCTCCTCAAAGGGGTTGGGCGGTCTATAGGTAGCAATACCATCTGTGACAACCTCAGAAGGCAGGATGTACAGCTAGCAGATATAGAGATCTGCACAGGGCTTCCTTTTTTTATAATCTACTGATCCACTGACTTATTAAAAAAGTATTTATTCAACCACACTAGTGTCCACCTTGTCTTCAGAGGTTTACCTCTCGGTGTGAAGAAAGGAACAAGAAAACTCCTAACATGCAGTCCAGCCCCCTTCAACAGGTTTTATTTACCTGGCTATCATTCTAGTCTTTTCTCATTTGGGGGAATCCAGTCCTTGAGGTTTCTTAAAGTTTTGCCTGAACAGCAAAGGTTTCATGCTCCCAAGCTGCCCCACTCCTCAATTGCGGAAAAAGGATGCTTGAATTTCTGAGGGATTAGCGGCAGTGATAATGTTTGTGTTCTCTACCGTGAAAACAACACAGATGCCAACTAGGCAAGGACAGCACTCCTCAAAAGGGCTGTTGGCAGGATAAAAGGGCTGAAGAAATCAGGCGACGGAGGTGACCAAGACCGAGGAAAGATGTCACATTAGTATCCTTACTCTTGCAGTGGTTCACCACCTTCAAACAGGTTTCTAAAAGGGGGTTGGTAGTGGTGGTGATGGCTTTAGGTGGGGAGCAAACACACTCCCTTCTTTCTCTTCTTCATCACCCTGCCCAGATACCCAATATCATTCCCGGTCCTCCCCCCTCCTCAACCCACCCCAGGGAAAACAACAACAACAACAAAAAAGCCCCTCACCCTGCCCCAGGCGCCAGGCTGCCAGCCCATCTGCTGAGGCGAAAGGAGGGAGCAGAGTCTCCCAGGGGATTCTGGAGAATCAACTGGAAGAACCGTGCTCCCAGGGAGACAGACCTATTTTACTAGACTTATAAGACATTTCGGTTCACACGAATGTCTGCGAGGAGCTGAGCTTGGAGTGGTCTGGGGTCGAGGGGCTAAGGCCGGCATAGCAGGGCGGGTCATTTGGTCACCACGTGTTCAACGCAGGCCGAGCTGCACGTTGGTGCCCTCCAGCCCCGGGATGGTAGCAACGTCCCCTCCCCGCGCCCAGTCTCACCGGCTCAAAGGCGCCAGGGCCCCCCCGAGGCCGGGGCGGGCCAGGGAAGGTAATGTAATTCTGACCCTGCTAACCCGATTATGGCAGCCTGCACCGGGCCGGGCGGCGGCGGGGGCGGGTCTAAGGCGCAGGGGCCCGCCCGGCGGGGGTCCCATCCCGAGGAAGGATGCAGAGTTCACACACTCCCAGTTCCCGGGTCCGCGGCCAGAGGTCACAAGGTCACCTAGCGACTTAGGTTTTCCCCACCTTCTATCTGTAACACGCTCTAGGCACAGTTTCTGGAGCTGGGGCAGGGGCGCGGGGGAGGGTATCTGTGGGAAATTAGGCGGTCTGGCCCCTCCGATGGCCTCAGTGAGGTCCCACATGTCGCCTGTGGCGATTTCGTCCTTCCACGTTTGGGGTGGGGAGGAATGTGTGAGAATAGACTTCCTAGGCACAGAGTGGATGGGCCGAGTACCGCTTTGGTGGTCCCCTGTCGAGGGCAGGAACGCCAGGCCCAAGCTCCCACCGGTCAAAGCTGGCACAGGTTCGCTTTTCACCAATTTCAGAAATCGAAATTCTAAGAAGCACAGCACACCCGATTGCTGGCGCGCCCAGAGGGAGCCGGGGATCCTACCAGAGAGGCGGGGGCCAGGGGGAGCGGTGCACCGGGATCACCGGCCCGCGAGTGGCTGTTCCCCGCCCTAGCCCACCGGCCGCGCCCTGCCACCCCCTCCCCACACCTGTCCTCTTCCAATTCGCCAGGCGCCGTTCCCCAGCCGCTTCCCATGACAGCCAGGAAGCCACAACGAGATTTGGTCTTCGAGGGCACTTAGGCCGGCGCCACAACGAATCCGGGAGTCGGCAGGCAGGACCCATCGAGAGGCGAAGAGTGGGGGCTGTGGGAGGAGGCACCTGCGGAGGAAGCCGGTGCGGCCAAGGAAGCCCAAAGGCGGAGGCCGGTAAGGATGGAGTTGCGGAGCGCGTCTGGGCTGACTCAGCGTGCAGTGGCCAATGCTCTGGCCCCTCCCGTGCTGAGCCTGGTTCCTAACACCCTCGCCATGTCCCTCACAACCCCACCATTGCCCGTTGGCCAGACTTCCCAGAGCTTGGCGCAAACAGGCGTCTCTTCCCCTTTAACGGGTCCGGCCCCGCCCCTGCCCTACCCCCAGGCCCTCTGCCCACCCCAGGCAGATCTGTCAGTCACTGCCCCAGCCCGAGCCCGTCAACCCTCTCCACCCTGGACTCGCGCAGAGCCTCCGGCAGCCCAGCATCCATCTGCGCTTCAGAACCAGCAAGGACGCTCCTGGGGCCCCGGCAGGTCGCGCTCCCCCGGGATGCGAGTCCTTGCGCCGACGCCCGGCAGCGGCCGGCACGGGTGCGGCTATTCCGTGCTCACTGGGATGAAGCTGTCTTGGGGGCCCCGGCGCCCCGCCGTGGCCAGACCCGCAGGCCCCTGAGGCCGCCGCCCCGAGCGCGCCACAGCTGGGCTCCCAGAGTGCGCTCTCCCCAACGGCCGAATTTCCTGCGGTCCTTCCAGACTCGGACCCATGGAGCCGGCGGTGCTGGCCTCGCACAACCACCCGCACCACGAACCAATCAGCTTCGGCATCGATCAGATCCTGAGCTGCCCAGAACCCCCAGGGAGCGGCCTAGGCCCGGGTCGTGCGGGCCAGGGCCATGGGGAGAGTGCGGCGTTCTCGGGTGGATTTCATGGAGCCTCCAGCTACGGCCCCGCGGGTTCTCTGACCCCGCTGCCCGGAAGCTCCAGCGTGGGTCCAGGCGGTGTGATCCGCGTCCCGGCGCACCGTCCGCTGCCTGTACCGCCGCCTGCGGGAGGCTCGCCTGCGGTGCCTGGACCCTCTGGCTTGGGCGGCGCCGGGGGCCTGGCCGGACTCACCTTCCCATGGATGGATAGCGGCCGCCGCTTTGCCAAGGACCGGCTCACGGGTGAGGTTACCCGACCCTTCCAGCTTCACACCCCACACTAATTGCATTTCCTCACCTTTGATCCTACAACTCCAACTCAAGGTCCCCTTTAATACATCCCCCCTTACCCCAGTCCCCCCAGGTCATCCCAGAAGATGCTCCTCCAACATGTATTTTAGACCCGCTGCTCAGAAGTGATGCGGAGAGGGCCGCCGTCGAGGCCCAGGCATGTGGGAGGGCAGGGTGAAAGTTCTGGGGGGCGTCTCTGCCTCATCCAAAGGGGAGGGTCATTTCTTCCGAGGCCATGTCTTGTCTAGAGGCCTGTACTGACAGGGCCCGAGCTTAGGCCTCTGGGTAGGTCCAGATACGGGAGCTTTCGGCCCCAGCAGTTGCACTCTCAGTGTGACACCTCGGCCACCCGGCCAACCCTGCCCTGCTCTTTCTCTCTCCCGGTAGCCGCGCTTTCGCCCTTCTCCGGGACGCGCCGCATAGGGCACCCCTACCAAAACCGGACCCCCCCAAAACGGAAGAAGCCGCGCACGTCCTTCTCCCGCTCGCAGGTGCTGGAGCTGGAGCGGCGCTTCCTGCGCCAGAAGTACCTGGCCTCCGCCGAGAGGGCGGCGCTGGCGAAGGCCCTGCGCATGACCGACGCACAGGTCAAGACGTGGTTCCAGAACCGGCGCACCAAGTGGCGGTGAGGCGCGGGGTGGACGAGGACCCGCGGGCAGGGCTAAGCGCGGGGAGGGCGAGGGGCCGCGGGCCTGGCGGAGTGGCGGGGAGGCGCGCGGCGGGCGAGGGCGGCCTCGCTGACCCGTGTCTCCACTCGTCCACTCGTCCAGGCGCCAGACCGCTGAGGAGCGCGAGGCGGAGCGGCACCGCGCGGGCCGCCTGCTCCTGCATCTGCAGCAGGACGCGCTTCCGCGGCCACTGCGGCCGCCGCTGCCCCCGGACCCGCTCTGCCTACACAACTCATCGCTCTTCGCGCTGCAAAACCTGCAGCCCTGGGCCGAGGACAACAAGGTGGCTTCGGTGTCCGGGCTCGCCTCGGTGGTGTGAGCGACGCCTGTCCGATCAACCGAGCGCTCTTTTTCTTACTGAGGCGCCGCGTAGCGCCGCGGGCCAGGAGCCCGGGAACACGCGGCCGTCGCCGTGGTTTCGTGGCAGCGGAGCCTCTAAGAAGCAGCTAACCTGCTGGCTATCGCCTAGGATTCCTCTGCTACCCGCGGGTTCCTAGACCGGCGTTGAGCGTTTGCCTGGCGCGCTTGGATGCGGCCTTTCCCGCCATTTCCACTTGACTGCGGCGCCACTGCTGGAACCTGAGCCGTGGAGGGGGCGGGACTTACAGTAACGTAGCCAGTAAGGTGCGGGGAGGAGGGCGGGCTGGCCAATGGGAGCCGTTGTCCCGAGGGACTCCGTTCTCCAGCGGGTGGGTCAGAGTAGGAGTTCATCTCCCCACCCCGCGCCCCTGCCAGAGTTAGTTAAAGGTGGTATGCAGGGAAGGGGCCGAGGGTCTGTACCAAAGGTGGGAAGGAAAGAAGACTCCGACGACAGCAGAGTAATGGGCGGCAGTGCTGGAGAGCTAGAGTCTGTGGCGGGAACCAGAGGGTTATGCACGCTGGGCATCTCATCCTTCAACTGTAAAATAATCATTATGGATTCCTTCTTATCTTTGAGCCTCTTGTCGGTGTGTGTTCAACCTGCTATGTCTTTCCACTTGAGCCTCATAATGCGCCTGGGGCGGGGGGCAAGTGAGATAGGAATACTTAAATATGAGAAAAGCTGGGACGACTAATCTGACTGGTGTCCTGCGCAGACAGGAAAGAGAAAAGTGAAACCGTGGTTGAAATTAGCTTAATGGGCTTAGTGGAATTAGGGTGAGCAGAATTTGGCAAATATTTAGGAAGTGACAGGTCTCAGAGGAATCAAAGCTAATTCCACAGTTAGAATTGTAGAGCATCAGGAAATCAATGGTATTGTGGATGATCAAGGGGGATATTGGCAAGATTAGCGGCAGGTAAAACCAAATGCTATATCTGGAAAGAAACATTCTGGAAAAGTGCCTTGGTGGTCAGTTGACATTCACATAGAAGTGGAGCTAGATGGAATGATGAGATAGAATTTCCAAGGGTGGGTACTTTGAGGACAAAGGCAAGTTCTAAGGAATAAATCCACAACATTCTACACATTTAGCACATGTGCAAGATGATGAAGGATATCAAAGCTAACAGTCCAGGGTAAGAAAAGGGAAAGGAACACTCAGCTGGAAAGAAAGGTAAGCACAACATCTCTGAAATTGTTAGATTTTGTAGCTTGTGGAAGCACCAGTGGTTGCTGGGAAGTTTGTTAATGGAAAGTTGAGAGTCTGAGGGATGCTTGCAATAGTTTCAGGCTTAAGAAGAACAAGATTTAAGTGGCATAAAGACAAAAGGAAGGATCTTGTCTCATTTCTGTAGCACTCCAATTCTTCCCCTGGAGGCAGGAGGAGTGTGTGAGCTACAACTAGGGCCAGAGGTCAACTGTAGTCAGACTAATTCTGTTCTATATTAATTACAGCTACATCTGTCATTGCATAGAGGCTTGACCAGAGGTGAATCAGGCAAAAGGCTACCACTGGAGGAGTTAACCAGTGAGTCTTTGCTGTTGTGTAATCTCTAACCTTTGGGTGTTGTATAAGGTCCTACAGAACTGAACTCAAATTTGGCACCACAGAAAAATAACTTTTATAGACCAAAAGGAAGTACAAGAATAGGTTTAGTGTAAACTGAGGGTACAGTGGAGTACAGTCAATCCCTCTCCAATAAATAGGAGATACAGCAAGGGTCCTGCCCCACGTCGACTAGCTTACCCTGTCCACAACATTCTTAGTCCATCATTTCTTGAGACTCAGGTTCCAGGTTTTATATTTTACCCTAAACTTTGGGCTCTGAAATCTAGCTGGCTGCCTTGGTGCTAGCTTGAGGGAAGTTCAAATGCAATGAGACAAGTCGCTCCAATTCTTAGGTAGTCACTGTAGGACACAGGGATCTCCAAACTGTTGGGTGGAGGAAGATTCATTCCTTGTTGAAGAATCTGCCATTTCTTCCCTCAGCTGGTTTAGAAGGTCTCTGCTCTCACTGGGGGGCAAGTTACTCAGGAAGTATGGAGGGGCCAACTTCACCAGCCTGTCAGAGACAGTCACAATTAGATGATTTCTGTATTCTCACTTATAAAGCACTCTTAAGTATCTTACTACCCTTTCCACAAACCCTCTTTCTTCAAACCCCATGTTGCCACAAACCACTAAGATTCCCCCCTCTTTTTCAGGCCTTCTTATGAACCCAGTCGTAATTTTTAACCCTGGGAACAGGAATGGGCAGGAAAGGTATTTTAGGGAACTCACATCTGTGGTTGAATCTCAGAAACAATGGAAAGGCAGTTGTCTTTGGAAATGGAGAAACTGTGGTAAAGCACCCACTGTGGGGGTCTGGCTGGAGCCCTACGGTTTCGGTAGCAGCAGTATGGGGAGAGTTGAGCCACATGCTTATGGGTCAGGAGCAGGTAATTTCCAGTTCCATCTGTGTCTTGGGCCACCTCAATGAAAGGAAAAAATATTGAAGGAGTAAGCAAGAGAGACAAATAATAGAAACAAAAGGGAACTAAGAAAGAATTAGTAAGGGTGGTAAAAGTAATAAAAGTAAAGAATTGGCTCTAAGTATAACAGTCCCTTAGTATACTATATGGCATTTTCCATACCCCTTTACCCCAAAACCTCAAAGGAAAGTTTCTCCTGGTTCTAAAGAATGCTGTAGAATGGCGACCTGGACCCCAGTTTCTTAGGCAGCACACCAATCTTTGGTCCCTTTGCTTCCTTTACCTTTGTGACCCTCATCCCAACTCTTTCTCCTAACCTTTAGGAAGTATCCAGACACCAGTGCTTTCTGAAGGTCTCTTCGATTCTGCTCAGAGCCAAAGGCTGGTTGGGACAAGGGAAGTTCAATTCGTTGCATGAGTTCTAGGAGTTCTCCTCGAAGTTTCTGGGCTTGGCACAGTGCTGCCCAGTTTAGACCCCGAGCCTGGCACCAAGCCTTATCTGTTCCACCTAGGAGGTGAAAGGAAACACCTGCAACTAAAGTCCTTGAGGCCCTGAAAGAACACAACCCTTGAATAAAGGGTCTCTTCCTGAGCAGAGAGACAAATGTGAGGTTATATAAGAGGATGTAGAGTGTGCCACTCACTTTGTATAAAGGCTTCGTACACCTGGATCAGAGAGCTATGATCACCATCCGCATGTTCCAGGGCCCGACGCAAGGCGGCTTCTTCTGCACAGAGTGGAGGATGGGTATACCCAGGGGAAGCTGGAGGCAGAAGAGAGGAAGGTTACTGTGGGGAATAAGAAAGGATACTCTACAGGTGGAACATAGGAAAGGTACACATGTCATTTTGGAACTTCTTCCGAAAGACACAGATAACTTTTCAGTGCTATGCACTTGGTTAGACATTGAAGATAAAGCGATAAAAGAAAGCCTGCCCTCAAGATTAGAGACTGTAGGAGAAACCAACAAGTATGCATACTTGGTAAGCATAAATGAGTAGAATTAGCTCAGTGGAGAAGGGGAAGAACAAGTAATCTAGACTGTACGAACGGTACGGGATAGAAGTTGGTAGCATGGTGTGTTTGGAGAACTTCAAGTGCCCAGTAGGGGTGGAGAGGATGGCAGACTAGCAGAGTGGCAAAGTGGCAGGACATAAAGCTTGAGAGGTAGGTGTGACTAGGTCTTGAGAGGCTGGGTATACTGTGCCACATAAAATGAGTTTACATTCTGTTTGGTAGGTGAAAAATAGCTGTTGAAGGGGAGCTTTTCACTAAGAGTCCATATGTTTAAGGGAGCACACATAATTAGTCAGGAAGCTACTGAAGGAATCCAGCTAAGCAGTGATGGGGACCTAACATGGGCACCTCAGTTGAGTATGGAGAACAGATGAATTTAAAAACTATTAGATGATAAAAATGAAAGATCCTGGAGGAAGACTAGCTTAGAAAGATGATAGTGGAGCTACAGAGATGATGATATGATCTGGTGATGGTGGTGAGAGGGAAGTTTCAGATAGTGCTTGCTTGAAATATTGAGTACGACCCTGCTAGAAATATCCATCAGAAGTCGGATCTATAATCAAAGATTCAGAAGAATGGCATTGGCAGGGAAACATAAGTTTAAAAAATTTTAAGTGTAAAGAGGACCCTTAGATCATGGAGTGAGTGAACTTTCTCAGGGTTCAGGGGACGGAAAGGGAGGCAGTGATAGAATCTGGAGGTCCAACTTAAAATGGTCAAGTGCAGAGGGTTAAGATTCCAATGAAGGGATTGAGGGAATGGTCTGAAAGAAAGGATGAAAACCAGGAGCAGGGTTCAGAGATTTAGGGAGTTTCAAGGCGGGCATGGTCAGCACTCTCAGGTGTCAAAAGAAATTTCCTTGATTAGGCCTCTGGGAGGTCACTGGTGAGTGGAAAGCTTCAGTGTTGTGGTGGGCCTGAAGCCAAATGCACTGAGTGAGGACGACATAGAATAGTATTTATTCTGCAGAGCTGCAGGGTTGAGGAAGAGAGGTGTGGAACTTCAGTGATAACAGATTTGAGCATGTTGAGGGGCAATAACCAGCAGAGTCTAAAGACTGAGTAGAGTGGTGAGTAATCAAACCTGGTTCTTTGGGCACTTTGAGGGGTGGAAACTGGAGCACAGGAGAAAGGCTAGCACCAAACACCAAGGGGGAAGGACTGCAGCAGCCACCAGAACCAGAGACAGAAGTGATGTATACCAGTGAGCATGGCGGCGAGGGTGAGCATCTCATCCACACAATTAAACTCGCAGGAGGCCAGCAAGGCTTTAGCCAGCTCAGGGGGCAGGGGAAACTCTGATAGGATGATTCCCAGGTCTGACAGGTCCCCGTCATCATCCAGGGCTGCCAGATAGTCTAAATCTTCCAGGGCCTGCATCAGGGCTTCTGGAGCTGGTGAGGAAATAGGGATTAGAGGATAAGGGGTCTCAGAGACTAGTGGTCAGGCAGCAAGACTTGGGCAGGAGGTGTGCTCACCAGGCCGGTCCAGGAAGTGGCAGTCCCCTGGCTCTGCAATCTGTTTCCTCTTTAGCAGTAATACCAGGGAGCTCAGATTCTCCTCACACACCCTAGGTTGGGGTAGTGGGGGAGCCACTTCTAGGAAGGACTTAGGATATAAGCAGAGGCAGGATCCTGAAGGGAGAGACCGGGCAAAGAGCCACGAGATTTTTTAGGACTTGGGTGTTGGTGACTTTTTGTGTTTGATCTTAGTGAGGACAAAGACTCTTACCTGGTGGGACCCCTCTTGCTCGAAGTTGTCTTGCCTTTGCCTGGCACTTGCTGATAGGCCTCAACACTTGGGATTCTGCTCGGATCTGAGGATTGTAAACCTGTCACCGCCCCCCAGTGAAGCCAAGACAGATCAGCTTGGACCATTTCTATCTTTAGTCCCACATCCCCTCATCTCTCTCACTCACATTTCGAAGCTCCAGTCCTGAGTCAATGACATGTTGGATGGAAGGGAGAGAGAAGGAGAAGTCAGCCAGCGAGTGAGTGACCACCACCTTTTGGGCACCCGAGTCTGTGTCCTCGTATACATCCTGAGCAGCTTGACCAAGGCCTGAGTGGAGGGGTAGCACCCTTGGAGGGGGTCTTTGGAGAGCCAAGGAACCCACCTCTCTGGACAAGGATTCACAGCACAAGGAAATTTCCTGAGGAGAGGGGTAGGGTGTTAGGGTAGTTCTCACCTTTTTGGGTTACCTACCCCTTTGAAAAACTGATGTAAACTATGGCCTTTGACTTGGAAAAAATGCATATTCATAAATTGGGGATAATTTTAGGAATTCACTGAATCACATCTCTACATTAGATGGAATCAAAAGAGGGTGGTGGTAGACTTATCCTGAAATCCATGAGTTTTTCTGTAGGACCTAAAACGTGAATACAACCTCTGTGTTCCTAACACCCACTGTTCCCATTCCCCAATGACAAAGGAGTACCTCCTTGTACAGTTTTTTGGTTTGTTTTTTTTTTACCTCCTCACTGGGTAGGTACACTAGCACATCTCCTGGAGGCTCCTTCTGACACAATTCAAGCACAGCTTGGCAGACAGCGTCCACGCGATCCGTAGGGACAATGTCCCTATAGATGGGAATGGGACAATCGCCAAGTTCTCCGGGTACACGCACAACAGGAGGATTTCCCCAGAAGGCCTGGAGCTTAGGTTCAAGGTCTGGATCAGTAACCACAACCACTCTGAGGTCTCCGGGAAGGTTTTCCAACCTGGTATCACACAGCAGCCCCTGAAGCACATCTGTAGCTACTGACCGCTCCTGCGCTTCATCCAGTACCAGAACACCCCAGGCTTCAGTGCCCCGGGTGGAGGCTACCTCCTGCAGAAGTTGTTTGTCCCAGCAGAACCTATTGACATTGACAGTGTCAGTGGGCAGAGGATTCAGTGTGAACACTGATCAGCTCCAGAAGCTCAGGGATTTTTCTCCCCTGGGTGCTTAAAAGATCATGAAGGTCAGATAAAAACCCTTTTGATTTCTAAGCCTGGAACCCAGAACTGTGACCCACAACTCCACTATTTACACTTTGTTCACGAGCTGTACTCTAGCTGGGAAAGTGAGACTTTCATGGTTAAGAGTGAAGGTGAATGTTTGTGGTCCCCAGCTGAAATTAAAGAGCTTAATTCAACAGTTGTATCATGTATGATTTAAAGCTTTAGGTGGACTGTGAGAGGATTTGGTGAGATGGCAAAGTACTGGGCTTACTGCTGCAGGGTGAGGGGTTTCAATTTGGGTCAGGCCCGAGGGAGGCCCCACCTGAGCAGGGTATCGGGCCCAGTGCAATCCTCCTGGGGGATGCTGTATCCAACTTCATGACCCAGGGCCAGGTCCATCTCATCAGCAACACGCAGAGCCAGGCTTAGAGCTGCCAGAGGATGGGGCTGAGTGACAGTTACTCGGCCCTTCTGGAACCCCCTGGCCAGTGCAAACTCTGCACACCACTGAGGGATCTGGGGTGGGGCAGGGAAGAATAACCAGTCAGCAGGACCCAGGACTTCGGTCAGAAATGCTGGAGAGCTACGGCCAATTTAATCTCCCCTTGTTTGAGAAGTCTCTTCACCAACCACCCTGGGGCCATGCTAACCTCTCTCCCTTGGCCCACCTCCCCTAGTCCCTCCCTTGCCCAGGAAAAGGCCAGTTTCCCAGACCCTCCCTTTGTTCACACCCAGAATCTCCCCCCACCTGAGTGCTCTTGCCAGAGCCAGGCTCTCCAGACACCAGTACTACTCCACTGGGGCTACTCTCCAATTGCTCCAAGAAGATAAAGCGAGTGGCCCAGATGGGCAAAGTTCGGCGCTGCTCAAGCAGCTCGTAGTAGCGGGAAGAGAAGGGAAGCCCATCAAAGGGGTTCACAGCCAGATCAGACTCCCCAGGGCTTACACCAGACTCTTCTGCCAGCCTGAGTAGCTGAGAGGCCATCGTGGCTCAGGCAGGACCTACAGAAGGCAGGGCAGTCATTAAGGCTTTATGTTTGGTAACAGATACCATTTTCCCACCTCAGTGATCCCTAACCTAAACTCTCAGACTACAGGGACTGGGTCCATCCTTCCCAGCATGTTTTGCCTGCCAGGAGCCAATGGAGATTTGCACCTTCAAGTAAGGGGCATCAAAAGAGAACTATTACCCCATAGCTGGGTAGTAAAAATCTTGTGACTAGCACAGGGGTCCTCAAGAGCAGCAGGATTTATGTGAGAGCTGGTGCACCTACAAGAACATCCCAAGAGAGAAAGGATAGAGTAAAGGGGGGCAGAAGTCCAGGTGCAGGGCCCCAAGGATCCTGGATTCAAACCTGCTTGCAGTTCTGAGATGATTCAGGATAGCAGCCAGTTCCAGACGGACCCGGCTAGTCACCATCAGGCTAGTCACCAACTCTGACCTGAGTAAAGTACAAAGGTAAGTTCCGGCCCAACCCTGGGGTTTGGCTCAAACACCAATCCTAAAGACTGGTTCTGGGGTGGGGCTACTTGCTCCTCCTATTTTAATTTAGTCAGGAACCTATGGAAAACAGGCTCCAGCTGCTACACTGAGCATGTGTGAACTCTATATTGAACCATATATTGGTTCCTTAGTGAAAGGCATCCTGGGACTTGTAGTTTCGTAGCTGTTTCTTCACAAACCTGGGCTAAATGCCCAAGACAGGGTCCAGTTGCTGCTGGATCTTCAAGTCAATTACATTTCCTTAATATCATGCATCTCTTGACACGAAGAGTTGATTTCCAATACTTCCATTCTGATGACTCCCCATAAACCAAACAGGAAACTCTTATAGCCCTGTTCTCCCCCAACTAAGGGAAAAGGCACTTGTTCAGGGGAGCTTTTGAGACCCACAGAAGCAACAGAGACCTTGAGTGAAAACCCTGAATTTAATGTGACATTGGGGGGAGCCCCACCCCTCCCTTTTGACCACCCACCCATCCGGCCTGTTATGAGGTGGGTGAGGGCTGCCCCCAGTCTCCGTCCTGCGGCTCTGGGTACCATCCTGTGCTCAGTCTGCCTCCTGGGCCTGCCTCTCTGTGAATCTCCTGTGGGACATAGAAGATGTGTGGGCTTTGCCATATTAGTTCTGTAATTAGCTCCCGTCTCCAAACTGCCAGTTCCTACCCTTTGTTCGCTATGCCCCTCACCTTCTTGCATAGTCATACAGTGCCTGCTTGCGCTCCTGTAGGCTCTCCTGCCGGGCCCAAGAGGACTTGGCAAATGTTAGGGCTGTGGGCTGAGGGGTCATCGGGCCAGAGCTGGGAAACTGAGGTGATCACAATGTCAGAGGGCTTGCGAAGTCATCATCATTAAACACGTACCGAATGCCTACTTTGCAAGAGAGGCACTGTGCTATGGTCTCAGGATCAAAAAAGATACGTCAAGGATAGGGAGTTTGTAGACTGTCCCATCCCACCCAAGTCTTGGACCTAAACAATTCTGGAGTCTCACCTTGGGGGCAGAGGTTGTGGAGAGGGACTGGGTCCCCTCAGTGGTATCTTCAGGCATGAAAGCTACAGCTCCCTCAAGCAGATTAGTGATGGTCAAGTCTACACAGCCAGTCCTGGCTGGGGAGAAGGGAGAAGATAGTCTTGCTTTCTATTCCCCACCTCCTCTCACTACCCACTTTGCAAGTTAACACCCTCTTTTCCTTCTCTCCATGCCTGTCTTCTTGTGTGGGTCTACTCTTTCTTTCCCATACCCAGGTCTCTCTGGATGACACCCAGTGGCACATGGGGTAAAACCTCCTTGACTCTCTGGGCCAGAGTTGCCAGCTGCACATCTGGAGAAGGGCCAGGGGAAGGATGGAAAGGCTGGGCTGCAAAAAAAAAAAAAAGAAATCCAAAATATTTTATGAATGGAGAACTAAGAAGAAGCTGACTAGCAGAGAATAGGAAGGAGGTCACAACAGGCTGAAAACAAAAGCTTTGTGTACAAAGACCACACACCTGACTGGGGGCGTGATCTGGGATGTCTTTGTCGCTTCATGTGCTCTGCTTTGTCTGCTGGGGTGAGTCGTGTCCCTGTCTGGCCCAGTTCTTTGGCCACCAGCTAGGAAAAATTGTAAGGTTGGAAGTGGCAAGGTCTTAAGTCTTTTCCCCCTCTATGTGAAGAAAGACCCCACTCCACCCTGCCCATGTACCCTACCACCTGTTGTACACGGAGAGCAAACTCCTCATTCCCCTCCCCGAGCTGGCGATGAACAGGATGGAGCCACCTGCAAAAAATAATCCAAGGGGCACTAAGGGTAGATTCTGTATGTCACCTCCTCCCCATTTTGATACTTCTTTTCATAGAACAGCAGTGATAGAGGTAGAAAGTCACTAGATAATATTGCCCCTGTGGCAGAACCTTGGTATTAAAAGATCTGCAAACGGACAGGGCAGAGGAAGCTACTTTCCTGACCTCAAGGTAAGTTTCTCCCAGCCACCAAAAATGTGAAGGCAGTTAATACCTTACTTGATACACCGTGACAGGGACGAAAAGTGACCACAGCAGTTCTGAGACCCAGGAGGCATCTGACACTGTCTGAGAGGAGGGCACGAAGTAAGGTCTGTGTACAGGTCAGGAATAGGAAAGTTCCTCTCTAAGGCCCAGAAATTCCCTTCCAACATACACTCACCACAGAGACGAGGGGTCTCTGGACTCGAAGAGTAAGAGGTTGTACCACATCCTGGATCGAAAATGGCCAGGAACTAGAAGGGGGAAGAGAGGAGAAGATGGGATACCAGCAAACCCAGTCAATTGTTTCAACCTTACTTACACCAGAAAAATTTCAAATTGTACAAGTAAACATATGGGATAGAAAAATACTGAGGAGAGAGATGTAAATGTGGACAGAAAGGAAAATGAAGTAAGAACGGAAGGGGTAGGACTGAAGGTTGTGAAAAGGGCCCCCAAGACTGACCGCCTACCCCACTGGAGACCAATACCTGTGCTCACCTGAAGCGCAGGAGCCCCTCCCGGCCATTGGTGGCCTCTTCCTCAGGGAATAGCAGCAGAGGGGTGGGGGGAAGCCTCGTGGAAGCACAGAATCTCTTGAGTGACTCCACCAACTCCCCCCGCCCATCCATCTCCATGAAGCCCCGAGACCAGCACACAAAGCTGGGGGGACTATTGAGTAGAGGCTGGGAAAGGGGAAGAGAGAAAGCAAGAAGAATATTGGAAAGTGAGAAATACTGACATATGGGATAGAGAAGCAGTGTTACGGGTAAGGCTCATGGTATGTCGTGGTCCCCAGGGACACCTGGATGGGCAGAGGGCTGGGGCCCAAGGAGCCGCCCCAGGAGCTCCCCACTCCGCCCCCCACACCTCCCCACTCACGGTGCTACAGCTGGTGAGCAGGTTGACAATGTTGTGGTCGAAAGGTGTAACGTGATTTGAAATGAGAACCCTGACGCGTGGATCTCGGAGTACCGAGTCCTCTTGCCGAGCCAAGAGGCCCAGCACCGCACACATGGTCCGCACCACGAACCTGCAAACGCAGGCAGTGGTGACTGGACGGCCTCGGCCGGGCCCAATCCTGACCCTCCCCGAGTCCCCGGGTCGGAACCTGCGAAGGACGCTGTCCGGGAGTGCGCAGCTGACCAGGAAGACGTGGATCCCAAGAAAGAGACGCAGGACCAGGAGGCAGAACCCTACCGGAGCGTAGAGCAGCAGCGCGAGGAGCAGGAAGCCGTCACCCGGGAGCCTGAGGGCGACAGGCCAGTTGAAGCGGCGCCGAAGGCCGAGTGCACTTGGGAGCCGCGCTCTTCCCCTGGGACCCTTACCTGTGCGAGTCAAAGAGCCGCTCCGGCCCCGGAGCCGGGGGAGGTTCCATAGCTGCTACTTTAGGGGTGTCCGGCCACCGCCAGTGCCGCCGCCATCTTCGCGCCCCGCCGCAGTGGCTCCTGGGAAGGCGGAGTCTTGGGCGTCCGCCCAGGCTACCGAGACCCGAAATCCTCAGGCGCCCCGGAAGGGCTAGCTGTCCCAGTATGCCTCGCGGCCACCGGGCCGCCTCAGAATTACCAGAACCACAACTCCCGGCATTCGCAGGGTTGGGGCGGAGTCGGCCTCGGGAATCCTGGGTCCGGGGCGTGCTCGTCTGGAAGACTTCAGGTACCGGCGTGCCTCGCGTCCGCCGTCGGCCAGACCACGTCCAGGGCGCCGCCTCTGTGTAGGGCGGGCGAGGAGGCAGCCGAGGCGGAGCTGATGGCTGCACTGAGGGCGGGGCGGGGTGCAAGCTGGAGCCTCCAGGGATGGCGGGTTTTTGGGGGGGTTCCCTGGGGGAAGGGACCCCTGATGACCCCTGACCTCCGGACCCTGCTGACGTCAGGAACGCCTGACCCTCGGGCCCGAGTGACTTATGGGGCCCCCAGTCTCCTAGCCCGGTTGTCTGGGGGGGTCCCTGAACCACGGACGTGTCTGACGTCGGCGACTTCGGATTCCCGAGCGCGGCTGACATCTGGGACCCCAGAGCCTCGGATCCAGGAAGACTCTGGGACCTCTGGAACCCATCCGCGCGCATGGCTGGCCGTGGCGCTGGGCGCTGGGGGGGCACTGCTGTTGTTGTTGTGGGGCGGGGGTCGGGGTTTCCCGGCCGTAGTCGCCTCGGTCCTTGGCTCGTCGCCCACCTCTCCCCGGAGCCAGTACAACTTCATTGCAGACGTAGTGGAGAAAACTGCACCTGCCGTGGTTTATATCGAGATCTTGGGCCGGTAACGGTGGAGTAGACCAGGAGACACCCAAGAAGCGGGTTGGAGGGCGGGCGAGCAGGAGGGGTCAGAGCCTCCTCTTATCCATGTTTTCCCCCTTCCTAGGCATCCCTTTTCGGGCCGCGAAGTCCCCATTTCGAATGGCTCAGGATTCGTGGTGGCTGCAGACGGGCTTATCGTTACAAACGCCCATGTGGTGGCTGATCGGCGCCGAGTCCGTGTGAGGCTGCCTAGCGGAGACACATATGAGGCCGTGGTCACAGCTGTGGATCCCGTGGCAGACATCGCCACGTTGAGGATTCAGACTAAGGTGGTGTTCTGGGCAGGCCGGGTTTGGTTGAAGCTGTGAATTTTCTTGTATCTCCGGATGACAGGCCTTTTGTACCCATTTTGCTTTAGGAGCCTCTCCCCACTCTTCCCCTGGGACGCTCAGCAGATGTCCGGCAAGGGGAGTTTGTTGTTGCCATGGGAAGTCCCTTTGCACTGCAGAACACTATCACATCCGGCATAGTCAGCTCTGCTCAGCGTCCAGCCAGAGACCTGGGCCTCCCCCAAACCAATGTGGAGTACATCCAGACTGATGCAGCTATTGATGTGCGTCCTAATATGAAAAATTATATACTGGGCTGGGGAGGGGCTGTGTATAAGGCATCAGCTGAGGTAGATGGTGGATGAGCCTATATAGAGATTGGGCTGCAGAAATGTGGCCACTCATTCATGGGTTGCAAAGGAGAGAATTTGGAGAATGTGCCTAGATCCTGATAAATCCCCCAGGCATAGAGTCTCTGGATCTCTTCCATATTTTCTCCTTATCCTGCAGTTTGGAAACTCTGGAGGTCCCCTGGTTAACCTGGTGAGTGGGACAATCTTCTTTTCAAGAATCCTCGCCCCGGGTCAGTGTGGGCTGGAGTGGGTTTTTCCTAATTCAACAATGTTTGATTAAGTGTCTGAGCGGCAATCTGTTTGGCTAGCTCCCAGAATCCAACCTCCCCGTTTCCCTAGTACTTCCTGCTACTCTTGTACAGGTGCCCCCATCTCCTACTGTTTGTTTGGGCTAGGGAACAGTGGGCTCTGTCCCTGCAGGATGGGGAGGTGATCGGGGTGAACACCATGAAGGTCACAGCTGGAATTTCCTTTGCCATCCCTTCTGATCGTCTTCGAGAGTTTCTGCATCGTGGTGAAAAGAAGAGTGAGCCTGGCTTTGGGGGGTGGGGTTCCTTTATATGGTGGGAAGGTATTTATTGGGCTTTATTAAAGGGGGTCCAGTGGGAGAAGAGGGAGGGGAAGGAAGGAGATAGCTGGGAGGATCTTATTTGTCCCTCTATCACAGATTCCTGGTTTGGAATCAGTGGGTCCCAACGCCGCTACATTGGGGTGATGATGCTGACTCTGACTCCCAGGTATGAGCTCTAGGGGTAGTGACATGTAGGGCCACAGTATGAGTGGGGAAAACTGGCACCTCTATTGACCTGTGTTTATGTTTCTATCAACTGAGTTGCTTCATACCTGAACTATCAGAAGAGCTGTCCTTTTTGATCATTGTGACTTTCTCACCCCACTTCATTTTGCACACCAGCCACCAGAATGATTTCAGGCTGTTACTGCTTGGACCATTAACCTGGTGTTTAAGGGCTAGTTTCCATTTTCTCCAATTCAGTTTTCCAGATAATTTCAGCCAAGCTGAATTCAAACCTATGGGAGTATTTCCTACCCCCATGCTTTTATTTACATCATTCTTATTTTATGTAGTTAAATATCAGGCTCATCCTTCTAAGTGCTAAAGTTCTACTTTACTCCCTCCTTATAGCTTCTCTTAGGATTCTAGAATGACATTGTGCTATTGATTTAACATCAATTAAATCAACTTTACACCTCACTTCCTAATTGCAGAAGGGAATTGCCTTTGTATATGAAATATCTAATATACATCCTGTCCATATAGTCATCATGTGTTGATGGGAGATTTGAGGTGAACCCAAGATGTGGAGTACCCTTGGTGTGGTTAACAGGGTGCTCTGTGTCCTTCCAGCATTCTTGCTGAACTACAGCTTCGAGAGCCAAGCTTTCCTGATGTTCAGCATGGCGTGCTCATCCATAAAGTCATCCTGGACTCCCCTGCACACCGGTGAGGGAAAAACTGCACTGTGAGATGGGCTGGGTATGGTGTGCTTAATGCCCTTGAACTGGGCTGTAGTCTACCCCTTCCTTTCTCTTTCTGTCTGTCTTTCACCGTAGGGCTGGTCTTCGGCCAGGTGATGTGATCCTGGCCATTGGGGAGCAGCTGGTACAAAATGCTGAAGATATTTATGAGGCTGTTCGAACTCAATCCCAGCTGGCAGTGCGGATCCGGCGGGGACCGGAAACACTGACTTTATATGTGACCCCTGAAGTCACAGAATGAATGGATCAGCAAGAGTCTGAGGCTCCTGCTGTAATTCCTATGTTGCTTTTCTGGCCTAGACTCTAAGGGCATCTGGACAGAGGATTAAATGAACCAGTTGGGGGCAGGGCCCTGCAGCCACCAGCACCAATCCCTGGGCTCTGAAGAATCGCAAAGACACTTTTTATATAAAATAAAATTATACCTAGCAACATGTTATAGTCAAAAATTGGGAGTGGGGGCTGATCTTTTCCCCCACCAAAAGGCTAGAGGTAAAGCTGTATCCCACCTGCACTGAGGGGAGGATACGGGAACTGACCATCTTGCTCCCTATTCAAGAAAACCAGCTGCTGCTGTCTGTCGTGCTGGGCAGTTGATCAGCTGCTGTTTGTGGTGTGCTCGACTTGGTTCTGGGCCTGGGAGCACAGATTTCTGCTTGACAGTTCCATAGCCATAGCACACATTTGCTTGGCCTGCTGACATCGAGGGTTCCTTGGTAAGCTCCTGAGGTAATGGCAGCCTCAGACCCCTGCCATTAGGGGCCAGTGGTGGTTTGCCGAGGAGGTGGTGGCACCTCAGACGATCTGATTGCTGGTCTGGCCAGGGTAGCGCTCAAACCTTCTGTTGGCCTCTTCACTGAAGGCATCACCTGTAAAGTGAATGGGTGATTGGGGCTGGAAAACAGACCCGTTGTAGAGAAGGGTGGATAGAACAGAGAGACTGGCAGGTGTGCAGGACGATGCAGAAACAACTTAGGGAGAAGAGAATGAAGGCCTTTCCTGCCCGTCTCCCTTTCCCACCCAGTCTTTCTGGGCTGCTTTCCCCACCAAATACCAATGTGGCAGTTGTGCACCCAGATGCGATGTCCATCATATTTGCAGTTACATTTCATTGCATTATTTGTGAAGTCACTCTCTGCCACTTCAAAATTCGGGTTAATGACCACCTGTGAGGGGGAGCAAGGCAACTTAACCCAGCTGCAATTCTTAAACCCAAAGGTGTTTATAATAAATACTCCTCCCACTCGCCCTCTAAAAATCCAGACCCTAGGTACCTGCAGAATATAGTTGCCTGGCTTCACATCTGTGATGTCAATCCACTGACAGTCGATATCATGTCTGTAGAGATCCCAACAACCCACGGTGATACCCTGTTCTCCAAAGTTGGCACACTCATACCTCTTGGAGACATCTGAAAGGATTGGTGCACGTCAGCGTGAGGAAGGGCTGTGAGATAGAGATGCTGTAGTCCAACTCACCTTCCTGACACTCAGTGTCTTCTAGACAGAAGCTAGCTTTGTGGCCCTCAGCAACCTTGGTGCCGTTGGGGGTCAGGATATCATAGTGAGTGAAGATGTCCATACTGTGGTAATGCCTGTGGGGATAAGGGAACTCCTATTTCCTTCCTGGTCCCCAGTAGTTTTGCCCCATCCCTAGTGGCTTTGGCCTTCTACTTGCTCCTCTACCCTCTCACCCATGACACTCATGCCACACCCAGGAGTGGCGCCCAGCTTTGGGCCTGAAGTCGGCTCGTCCTAGGTTGTGGATCTGGGAGGAGAATCGGAGCAGACGCCGGTGGCCATAAGGCCAGTTGGCTGAGCGGGCCGAGCTGGCCAGGCAGTTCTCCTCTGCAGCACAGTACAACATATGCAGGGGCCGGTCCTCGATGTAGGCCGTCTCCTGCACCAGTGTTGAATGCAGCAGCAGATCTGATGCAGCTGCACCGAGGAAGAAAGGAGAGTGGGAGAAGTTACTGCTGAGGAGTAAGGACAGATGAGGGTGCTTCCACCTCTTCCCTGCAGATAGTGTGTGAGGCTGGTTTACCATGGGGACGGAGTGCCCACCCAGATTACGGCTCACTGTTTCCCTGCAAAGGAGTGGCCTAGAGCTTCCCTCCCCTGGCTTGTGTCATCCTCCCCTTCACTTACTCTCAGAACAGATGACTCCAGCAGTGAAGCGGGTCTCTGTCCTCTTGCAGGCGATGTGGATGCCGTGATGAGCACATTGGTCCAGGGATAGCTCTGTCCCTGTGCAGCGCACTCCACTCATTACTACCTCTGTTACGTTTCCTGAGTCCCAATACCAGGTCTCCTGGGGACATAGGTAGGTATTCTGTGAGGGAGCACTATCTAGCCTCCTATGCCACAGAACTCATTTCCATGTCCTCTGCTGCAAACACATGCTTTGGAAGTAAGTCTTCCCCTCCTCCTTCCCACTTACCTGCAGGCCATGATTTGCATAGCCCAGTCCAAGTTGCCTACAGGCCACCATGGCCTCCAGTGTCCCCCAGTCATCCCCACAGATGAGGCCCCAGCGAAGAGGCCCAGGTCCTCCTATTTGCACCTCTACTCGCCCTTCATATCGGCTGCGGCCCCCGCTGAGTCGGATCTGTAGTAACAGAATGGAAATGCTGCAGGGACCTTTGAGGGCAGGGTGGTAGAAGTCTGAGCTGGCATGTGGCTGAAGGAAGAGTGACTCGGGCACATAAAAAATGACTAGTAAGTGGTGGCATCAGGTGGGAGCGGCAGGATGGCAGGGTCTGGGCAGTGAGCTAGGTGATCCTCGGACTGCAGAACGTGAACAAGACCTGGTAGTTACGAAATACCTGAACCGAGGTGGAAATCACAACTGACCTTTGTCTCTACCCCAGTGTAGGGCAGGTTGCATCGAACCCCTGCATCCTGGCTATGGGAACAGTCCTCAGCTGTGATGTTCTTGTGGAGGCACCTCCAGAGGGAGGGTTCCTGTCCAGAGCATCGAACTTCACTCAAGTGGATGGCACCCATACCTGGGGTCAGAGGTCAAGGATCAGGAGGTTGTGCAGGGATCTCCTTCCCAAGGAATCTACCCCTCAGGAATGTGTACCTCTTCCCTCCCTCTCCCTCCCCCTCCCATCATCCTCACCCTGCCCCATGCGGGCACCACTCAGAGCCTCTCGAGCACTCCCAAAGCCCAGCTCCCGACACACCACACTGGCTGCCAGTAGGTCCCACTTGCGGTCACAGACTGTGCCCCATGTGCCAGCCTTCAGGACTTCCACTCGGCCCTCTCCAGGATGGGACCCACCCTTTAGACGCACTCGGACCTACAGAGAGAGACATTGTGAACAGCACAGAGAGGACACAGCAGACCTGGGAGAGGAGTCAGATTCTGGTGGGAGGGAGGGGGTGTCCTCAGGTCACTGGCCCACCCACTACGAGGTTCTTCTCTGGCCTCAAAGGTCAGGGCTGTTTGATTTGGGGGTAGCTAGGCTAGGGGGTTCTCCACCTAGGGTGGGCAAAGTAATAGTCACTGTCTCAACACACCTCCCCCTGCAGCTTTGATTGTTGTTGCTTCTTCTGGCCACTGGATGCTGCGTAGAGAGGACCTGGCACACAGCTCACCACCGCAGGGGCCCCCCCAGGGCACCTGGTGGTGTCATTGGCTCGATAGAACTCCAAGGAGCAGAGGGAGAGGTGGGCTTCCGTGCCTATGCATGCCACCCCATGTAGACCAAAGGAGTGTTGCTGCCGCTGGGCCAGCAGCCTGGGGGGATAGGAGTGGGGTGCAATAGGGTAAAACAATGCTCCTGCCCCCCCACATCCCTCCTCCCATTCCATGCCTCCACCATACCCCAACCTTTCATGACCACTTGATCCTTTCTTCCCGTTTCTGCTACATTTCCCTCTGAAGAGACAGAGGGAATGGTGAGTTTCTGCGCTGAAAGAGCAGCCTAGGTTAATCAGATGGGGGTTCTTGGGGACCTTCTGCAGCAGAACCCCTGTGGGAAGGATGCTAATCTTGACTTGCCTGCCAGAAACCTTGCTCCATGGTTTCAGGCTGCTGGCCATATGGAGGCTGAGGCTGACGCTGCTGTGCAAAAAGAACGGAAAGCCAGGGTGGCCCAGTGGAAGAGATGGGTGGGAGGGAGTGGCTGACACAAACAGGAAGTTCAAATAGCCAGTGTGAGCAGATCCTTCTATTATGCTGAGACTGAAATAGCTGAATGAGTCAAGATACAAAGGGGTAAGTCAGTCCTGGGTCTAGTGGCTTCTCAAAGACCAGAGTGTGATGATCAGTTATGGAAATAACAGACTCGATGGTGGACACAGGAAAGACTGGGACTGGCATATGCAGGAATAAAGATGTATCAATGCAAGAGAGACAAACATTAGCAGGACCTCGTGACCAGAGACAGAGCATGAAAATGAACACCAGAATTGTAAAGCTATCACCAGACCTAAGCAGAGCCAATCTTGAATGAGGTAATCCATGCTTCTGTGATTTTAAGTGTAACAGAAAGAATATTATAGCCTCCAGAGCAGGGAGGGTCCCCTTTCAGCATGGGACTGAAATAGAGCTGTTAAAGCTTGGAAACACTGCAGAGAGATGCTTGAGAGAATCAGAATTTGTTCAATGATGACAACAGGATGAGCAGTTGCAGGAAGACTTGTGAGGAGAGGAGTACATCCTTTCCAGAAGAGCCAGTTTGAGCCCAGAGAGGGGGGAACCTCTGGGGGAACCGGATGAGGCTGGATAATGGTAGATTATTGGAGTAATGTGCCCCATCACTTAATGTCAGAGGAGGGAAGGAACAGATGATGTGAAGCCATTGACTGGGAAGATAGGAGAAGTTAGGAACAAAAAAAAAAAAAAAAAGCCTGGAAACTTTACAGAATACCTTTGGAAGTTCAGGGTAAGTGGATTCTGAAGTTCAAAGAGATCGGGTACTCTCCCAAAGTCCTGTTTGGCTGAAAATAAAAGTCAAAGAGGCCATGGCAGGAAAAAGACATCTCTTTCCTGAACTCCCTCCTCCCCTTTCCCCATAACTAATAAAGTAAAAAAACTGACAGTGTGCACTTTAATGTGGGTTCAAGGAAAGCCAGAGTATGGCCCTGTTGGGCAAAGATGACCTCAAACCAGAAGGGCATAACGCTACCCTCAAAACCCAACCTCCTTTGAAGCCACAGAGGAGGAGGTTAGGGATTGAGGGATACCAAGGGGGACCACTGGGTGATCCCTGAATGTGCTGAAGAGAGGAGGGGACAATGACAGGAATGATTTCTCTGCATCTCAGTCACTGCTGAAGAAGTTATCAGGGACCTTTGGAAGTTAGACTGATCAGAAATGAGATTGATCCATGGGATTGGATACTTTCTATTCCCTTGGGTTCTAAAGGACCCCAGGAGGAAAATTATGGAGCTGGAAGACTGTTACTGGACCAGAGAGACTGGGACTGTCAATCTGAATCCATCCCTGGTAAAACTTCCACAGAGGACCTGGAGTCTTACCTCAAAGCAGGTAGCATTTAAAAAATATCAATCAGGTAAAGGTAGAATGGGAATACTGATCCCTTAGGCAAACTTAACTTCTCAGGGGAGAAGTAAGTGTGGTGTCTGAAGGAAAAAAGTGCTGAAGTATCTACTAGGATTCACGAGGTTGGAGGGAGATAAATAAGCCTGCGGAGCAAGGGTAATCAGTGGATAAACTTCAGTTGAGACTTTAAAAAATTCAGTGATGAGCGCAAATTCTAATATAAGGCCATAATTTCAACACAGAGACCAACGTAAGGGCCAGCCTTACTTCATGCGTTAGTGAATCATCTGGAACGTGGTTTGTAATTGCTGCTGCTGCTCTTCCACCTTTTCGGAGGCCTCTTTTGAACCCTTCCTGACCACAGCCCACTTCCCCCAACTCATCACTAGATGCTCCCCATCTTCTCCACTCAACTTCAACTATATTTACCTCTTGATTGGCCCCCTGCCCATTCGGGGTTTGGGTATGACTTTAAGTTTGGTGATTGGTCTGAAAAAAGGAGAAAGAAGTTAGTGGAGGTAGTGGTTAGATATGTGGCCCAGGAAAGGTAGAGGGTTGTTTTTTGTTTATTTATGTTTCCAGGAAGGACCCTTCATGCAGTGTGTAGGAAGGGCCAGATTTTCCATCAACACTACTGCATATAACCCAATAACATTTTAGGAATGCATGCTGCACAGTCATGGGAAATCTGGTTATATCAACCAAGGGAGAGGAAATAAGTGCAAAGGTAAAGGGAGGAGAGAGGATGGGAATGTGGGTAAACCAAGACAGGTGAGGAGCAGGAGAAGGGGAAGAAGCACTGCGGGTGGCTGAGGCTAGAGTCAGAGCTGGGGTGGGCAGGAGGAGGGGAAGGAAGAATAAGGACTTGGAGGCTTCTCAGCCATTCCTACAATATTCTTCCTTGTGTTCCTTGAGATCAAAGCTTGCTCAACCCCAACCTTCCCTCCCCTCCAACCTGGGATGGTCATTTCCAGTCACATCCCTAATTCATCAGCTTGGGTTCTGGGATGGATATGGATAGGCTGCCTTCCATCCATCCACCTCCTGGAGCCATAAGGGTCAAGCAAGAGGTCCCGGGGCTCTTGCCCCATTACCTTCCAAAGGACTTGGGGCGTCGGGCCGATGCTTTGGCCGCTCGCTTCCTCAACTTTCTGTGAGGATAAGACAACAGTAGAGTCAGGATCAGTCTAAAACCAAGTGGGAAAGACTGGTACAGCTGGAACAAAGGCAACATTCCCTCCCCACCCCCAACAGTTGAAGGGTTCCTAGTGGGAGGATGTTCTAACAGCACATAATCTAAGGCTCTATCCTTCGTAGCTGTTTAGTTTCATGAACACATCACCAGGTGGGTAAACAGTAGTGAAGGACATGGACTTAGGACCAAGAGAAATAGGCTAATGCAGGTGGAGAATAAAGACTCATTGGTCCATAGTAGGGCTTATCTAAACCTGACGGGAGGATTAGGAGGAGCAATGTAAGTAGAAAGGTGTTAGGATTGTTAGAACCACCAGACTGGCCAGTCTAGGAGAGTGAACTGGCCTGGTCTGGCCTGGAGAGACTGTCTTTTTTTTCTTTGATGCTCTCTGGCTTCTGGCATTTTCAGGCCTGAGACAGGGACTAGGACCAAGGACCCAGGCAGGATACCAAAGATATTTACTTGGGGTGATTGGGGAACATAGGCCAGGCTGATTAGGATGAGAGCACCCTTTCTGCCCAAGTTAAGTCCCATATGCCGTGGTCATCTCACAAACTTACTCCAGGAGAATAAGTTCTAAAAATAAATTCTAAAACCTTATTTCTTTTTAATTGGCCCAAATATTTGAGCTATTTCATTTTTCAAGAAGTTATCTTAAACATAATGTCTGAAAATAGCTCTGTTACTCCTTTCCTTCACATTTTATTTTACGACTTTGACCTCTCTCTCCCCTGTCCAACCACATGAAGATGAATGTAGATCTTCTCTGTTCATATAAATGTATAGAATCCCTGTTATTGTCTTAGTTATCCTTCCCTTGAACAAGTTTCTACTCTGCCATTTCTCTTGAGGAATCACATATGAATGTAATACACTGTTTACAGATACACTAGATACACTGTTTACAGATACACTAAATCCTACATTTAATATATAGATTCTAAACAGGGTTGATGCTATTTGGCATCTCCAGCCCTGGCTTCTTCAGGATGTATTTAGTTGGTTTTTTTGCCAAAACATCCAGTATGTCCAACTTTCTTAACAGAGTCTACAGTAACTCTCAGTTTCCTTCTCTAAGGCATTACTAAGAGTTTGAAACTTTTCATCTTATAAATCTGGTGTGAAACTTTCCTTCACATGTATTTTTCTCAAACATGTCTAAAATGGACAGACTTGGCACCTTCTTTCAATAGTAATCCAGAGAGTTCACCTTGAGCTCTAATCCAGAGTTATACTCAGAAAAACACAGTATTTTCATGAATTTTGAAGTGTCTCTTTCCTAAGTTATGTAAGGACCTTATAAGGTCTTTATGTTATGCTTTATATGGTATAGTATAGGCAATATTATGGAACTGGTTCTTATTTATTTGTCTTGATTTATATTTTTTTTATTCACAAATGTGTTCGTTTCACCTACCATTTGTTTCTTGAACCATCAAACATGGAAACCTACCTGCACAATCTCCCCTCACTTCAACCATTTCTCTTCTCTAAGGCCACTACCCAGATGTTCCTGAGTTCTACCCTTAGGGTCCTTTCTCTCCTCCTCAGCTGAGAACTTGTACAACCTCTCCTTCGCAGTTGGATCTTTTAAACACGTTCAGATCTCCACTCATCCTCCAATAAATTTATATCCTTCAGCCCACCAAAAAAAACTTCAAGAGCTGTCAATACTGTCTCCATCTACTCTCTTCCCATTCATTCCTTAATTCATGCCTTTCTGGTTTCCCCACCTACCATTCACAATAATGATCCAGTAAACACTTCTCAGTCATCATCTTAATGACCTCTTAGCAGCATCAGATGCTGCTCTTCTCTCTCTCCCTTCTTGGCTCCTATAACACTACTGGCCTAATTTAATTTCCTAATTCTGTTTGTTTTTTCTTGGCCTTCTTTACAAGCTCCTCCTTTACTTAGTCATTTAAATTTTTGGAGCTCTATCTTAGGCATTCTTTTTTGCTCACTCACTCCGTATTTTCTCTTTATATGTCCTTATCCAACTTAACTCTATCAACCTTGTATGTTCCATTGCCCTCTTTTTTTTTTTTTAAAGATTTATTTATTTATGCATACAAGCACTGGGGTACAGGCCAGAGGTGTGGGGTGGGGGTGAGAGAATTCAACCACAGAGAGCGGGGAGCAGAACAGGCAGATCAACGGAAGTACACTGCTGAGGGGAGCAGCGGGCACAGCAGGAGAGGTCTGCCGCGCCATGTGGGTCCCCTCCCTGGCCAGCAGCAGGGATCGAACTTGTGCTGCGGTGACTGTGGTTTGCTTCACAGTGTGTTGCTTAACCCACTGCGCCACCAGGGAGGCCCTCCATTGCCCTCTTAATGTTCCTATGTAGATATCTTAAATGTAATGTAGGCTCAAAACCCCAAATCCTAATTTCTAAGCAAAATCTACTCCAGAAACATAAGAGTCAACCATGACGCTTTTTTCTTCTTCGTTGCCCAAAGTCATCCATAACCAAATCTTGTTTGTGTGTTACTTCCTAAATATCTCTTCAGTCCCTCTTTTATGTTTCTCTCCAAAGCATTCTCAGAAATGCATTCAAAATGACCCTTTGGAGCCACCAAATAAAGAGACCATGTCCTCTCATAGTCTTCTTTATTAAAACTTAAGTAGTTGCCCACCACTTTTATAATAGAGACCTACATCATAAAGACCTACATCTTCAACATAACCAATAGATCTTCTCCAACCTGGTGCCTGACCTCTCTCATCACCTCTGTATTCTCAGCACCTTTCTCTGTGCTTGGCAAATGGCAGGAGTTCAATAAATATCTGTCAAACTGAAATGAACTAAGAGTGGCTTCTTAAACAGCACTTAAGCTCTTAGAACTTCATTTTCTTTGCCTGCAAAAGAACAGTAAAGTAAATGGTTCAACTATCTGTACATCCCACTCCTCTTCTAAATTCTACAACTCTGACATGTTCTAGGGCAGAACCAAGCCAATTTTAAAATGACAAATACATCACATTCTGACTTTCTTATTCCCTAAATCTTATTTCCCTAAAAGCTAGCAGATGTGTCTTCTTTCCTAAGAGAAGCAGGCTTATTTATGTCTTGCCAATCCTTTATATTTTCGGTGAGAATGCTCCTGTCTGACTTGACTCCCCACTGAGCCTTCCAGGACTCCTGTAATGTCTTTCCCCACTAAAAATGACATCTGTAATTAATATGGCTCCTTCTTCAGCCTTCATATCCCACACTCAGTAAGAAATTCCAATATGTACACAAATATTTCTGATCTCTGAAAATTACATCAGGTTGTGAATCCCTACAGGCAATTTCTGGGTCTTAAACTTCCTATGACTGGCCCACTTCGAAGCTAGTTCATATTAAAATTGAAGTCCCGAGATGCTAATGGCACCATCCTTCTCTTGACCAGTTTGCGAGTCATTCTAGGTATCTCTTATTTTCCACCAATACATTCCATCTGTCATCCTACATCTTGTTTCATCTTCATCGCTGTTGTCATCCCCCTAGTTAGTTTCATTTTTACAACAAACTTCTAACTAGTTTACTGCATCTAGAATTCCCTGTTCCAATTTACTGCTATCAGATGGATTTTCAAAACCACTGGCCATATTTTATCATTGTCCCATATACATTTTAAAAATTTTAGTATCTATTCCATAAGGTAATATTCTAAGTTCATATCCCCCAATATGGCATTAAAAGTGTTCCTTTTTTCTAACTGATCTTTATCCATTCAGATATTTCTACAACCGTTTCTTAGTATAAACATCCTCTAGTCAGTTGTCTTCTGAATATGTCCTGTTCATCTCTGCCATGGTTTGCAGTGATGCACAGGTTGCTAAACCCAGTGTTGGTTTCTCAGGCCTCGTGTTTTAGATCCACTAGCAGTACCTGTTGATGACTCTCTTTGAAGCACTTTACTTGGCTTCCAGACCACCGACATTCTCCTGGTTTTCTTCCTATCTGACCTCACTGTTTGAATTTGGCTTTGTCTTCCTTACCTCATAATGTTTAAGCTTTCCCAAGGTTCAGTCCCTAGACCTATTTTTTAAAAACTTACACTGATTCCCTTGGTGATATTGTCCAGTTTGGGGACTTTAAATACTTTCATTCAACTGAACCCTAGAGTTAGATACCAACTGTCTTCTTGCAATGTACACACTATGTCTATAAGAACCACAACTTAAACTGATTCAAAAACAAGTTCAAAATATACACACACCTTCATCCTCACACAAACATGCTCCACTCACTGTCTTGCTTATCAAATGAAGGAGACTCCTACTTGGCTCAAAGAAAAGACCTTGGGATGATCCTTTATTCCCCTCATGCACATTGACTCTATAAGCTAATTGTGCCAACTTTACTTTTTACTATATAAAGTTTGATAATTTTCCACTACTCTCACTGATGACTGTCACCTTTCACTTTCTATACTTGGCTTTCGGGAAACAATAATCTTCTAGTTAACCTCCCTAACTCCTTTTCTAAAAAATTGAAAAAAAATTGTTTATCAGTGTAATGTGGTTTATAACACTATATATATTTTAGTGGGATAGGTTCATAGGTGTGAATCTCTACACAAATGCATGTTATCACCCCTGCCCACTTCCTTGATTCTACTGCCTCCCCTATAGTTTAGTCTTAACAAAGTTATACTGTAAAAATGGAGGTCATAATGTTACACCTCTGCTCAAAACCTTATTTCACACAGAGTAAAAACCAAAGTCTTCCCAATAGGCCTATATGATATTGTTTCTCATCCTTCCCTTATCTCCTTCTGTATCACGTCTTTTATCATTTTCGCCCTTGTTCACTCAGTTCCAATCCCAGTGACCTCCTCGACCATTCAAGATGCCTTCTCCTCTTCCCTGCCAGCCCCACAATTTTTTCAGTTAGATCCCTCTTGCTGGAAATGCTCCTCTAGATTTCTTCATAGTTGTGCACTCACCTCCTTTAAATCTCTTTTCAAATGATACCTTCCCAAAGAGGCCTTCTCTAGTCACTTGATTTAAAACTGCAATCCCATTCTCATTTCCTAGCCTCTTCTCTGTTTTATTTTTATTAATTTCACTTTTTTGGCCATTCTTACATTTTATAATTTTACTTATTTTGTGATGCTTTCCTAGCCCATGGGATCAAGAGTTTCTGTCTGTTTTGTTCACTGTTGGATCCCTAGTGTCTACAACAGTTCCTGGCACACAGTAGGTACTGAATAAATGAATATTGTGTGGCTCTTTACATCTCTGTTCATGCTATCCTCTTCATTTAGAATGCTTGCTATTTAAACCATACTAATATTTCAGAATCTGGAGTTTGGATTAGGAAAGGCAAATAACAAGCACAGAGAAAGAAATATAGCTCCAAGATAGAAAACAGTAAAGGAGCACAGCATTTTAAAATATTCTGAGTCTGTAGAGCAGATAAAGTCTGGGGCTCAGAGAATTCTCAGATATGTTTCAGAGCCAAGGCAAGGGAAATGTGAGCGAGTATGAAAAAGATTAGAGATAAGATAATGTACTGAATTTTAAAAATTCCTCAATGTACAGATAATTAATATTCTAGAATAAGTGATTAAATAGAAAGTTTGTGAACATTTAGGGGGAAAAAGGTAACCTTTATAAAACTTAAAGGATATTAAAAAATAAATAAAAGGATATCAGTAAACTCTAGCTCAGTCAAAACACCACAATCTTGTTTTTGGACAAGACTGGCTGCCTGCAGAATAGCAGAGAACACAGTACATCTGAATTTTAGCAAAGACTGAAAAACTCTCCCACCCTTTTATTATAGGTAAGATGGTGAAGTATAGCTACATCATTATAGTGCTCAGTTTGTTCACTACTGGTTGGAAAAAACGTTTTACAACTAATGGTTAAAGACTTGATGGAAGAGGAACTTTTCCTAAGAAGAGTTAGACTTTGGTTTTAAAACATTTCAACAATTTTATCAGTCACTCTGATGAACCCAGAAGGCATAACTATCTATCGAGCAGAGGAGGCTAGGAGGGACCACAGATGGAAATAATGTTAATATTCAAGATATCATTAGATTACCATGACTTCATAATGACCTACCAAAACTAATTTAAGGATATACTCAACATAGTTCTAAGTTCAAATAGGCCACGGTAGCAATATCAAAGATAATGTAAGACCTGAATTGGTTTCAGGCATCACAAATTCAGTATAAGCAATGGAACGCTGCCTCAACAAAAAGACGATGCAAAATCTAAGTATGCTAATTTAATCACCGTCAAACATTTCTACTATACCCTTTCCTGAGCCTAATATATATGAAGTAGTGTTTTCGGTGGAAGGTCGCCTAGATGTCAAGTGGTCTTTCTGCAAAACTGATCTAAGGAAGAACTAAAAAAAAAAATCAGCATTTTCAGCCTGCAAAAAGATTGTAGGGGGACTGTAAAGATTTCCAAACATTTCCAAGGCTCCCAACGTCTGTTTCTCAAAATGATCAAATCAGAAACTCCAGGGAAGCCAGATGCTGTAAACACAGAGCCTTCCGGCTCACCAGTGGGACTGGCTCTTCTGGAAGACGGCACCTATGCCCGTGCTGCAGGGTAGGTGAAGAGGGCCTGCGCCTCTGCCAGAGGATATTCGGGAAAGCGGGGCTGGGAGTCTCGAGAATTGCACGCTCACAGCCGCGCCTCCAGGTCGGGGCCGGCCTCCTCGCGCCGGACACACCCAGGCGCCGCCTCCACGCCCCCCTCAAAACCGCGAATGCCCGGGCTGCGCCGGCGCCGTAGCCGCAGCCGCTCGCCGGACCGCTGGCCGGGGCGTGGCTCCGCGGGACCCTGCGAGCGCCCGGGGCCCGAGACTCTGCCTGCCGACCGCTGGCGTCACCCGCACAGAGCTCGACCCGCCGACACCCGCCCTCCGGGCGCTGCACTCCGAAGAGTTGGCGTCTCAGGGTCCCACCGCAGACCCACTCCTGGGGAGCCCTTACGAGATTTCTCAGGGCCTACGAGATTTCTCAGCTCCATTTCCGCAGTGGCCTCCATATTTTCCACTATTCCAGAGCCTAGGGTTCCCCCAGTGCTCCGGGCCGTCTCAGAGGGTCTCGAAACACCATTCGTTAGTGAGAAGCCCTCAGCCCCAGCCTGCCCCACTGAGCGCCCACATCCCTTCACCTGTAGAAGGCCGTGTTGACCCTCTTTTCGCTGGGGAAGCCCAGCATTCCGCAGACCACATGGCTGTTGTGGGCGCTCCAGCCTTTGTCACACACTTGCGACCAGCCGTCAGGAAGTCTGACTTCAACGAGTCCTTCGGTCACGGGCAGGGGTCGCCTACCCCGCCCCACAGCAGGGCGAAGTCGCACCTCCTCTACTTGCAGATGATGCTCTACCTGGGGATGACACCAAAAGCAGAGGAAGGAATTCCAGTAGCACCCTTCATATGTCCTTGCCACCTTAGGGACCCCTGATTAGAAGTGTTTGGCTGTAGACCCAGTAGCGAGATGGACTGAGAGGCTGAGTGATGCATGCCTGCGCTGAGTGGTATATATATGGTATACGGGCTGGGGGTGTGGATGTGTGGGCTCTGCCAGCAGCCAGGAGAGCGAAGGCCACGATGTACTCTGAGAAATGATCAACGGTGCTGAAGAAGCTGAGGGAGGAGCAAGCAATTCTGCCTGGAATATATAGGAGCACTACATAAAGTGGTATTGAAGGAGGAGGGGAAAGAAAGGAGATGTTTCAGCAGAGCAGGTGAGGTAAGAGAGTGAGCACAGGATGCCCTGGGGGAATGAAGTTGAAGAGTTTTATGCCAGGTTTAATAAATTGAATGCTACGCCAAAACAAACCTGGATTTCACAGTATCCATATACCTCCCCCCACCAGCCTCCCATCAACCCTGATTATCCCATGGGCATATGAGCCTCTTCCTTCTAGGGGGAAGCCCTCTCTGGTCATTCTGGGCGAGTGTGTGTGTGTGTGTGTGTGTGTATACTGCAGACCTCGATGACATTGGAGTCCGAGAAGCCGGGGAGACGCTGGTTCTTGCAGATGACCCCAGCATCCTCATCATGGGTACAATCACTGTTCCCCCAGCCCCGGGAGGCACATTCAGTTACACTCTGCTCAGTCCCACTGCAGCTCAGGTTGTCCAACCAGATGCGGCCTGTGGAGGTGGGAGATGAGACAGAGAGGCTTGGGAAAATAGGATGAGAGAGTGATGGGGATATTGGGGAGCGTGAGCAGGGAGGCCTCACATCTGGCCGTAATGATCTGATTTTTCAGGTAAGATAATGGATGGGGAAGGAACACGGGCCCTGGAAGGGAACAGGAAGTAGGACGCAGGATGGATGGAGGTTGGTGGTGATCTGGGGATGCTCAAGAATTTGGTAGGGTGAATAAAAAACCAAGAGTCAACACTGATCAGTCTTAACCCACTCCATGATAGCTAACCTTCGTCATGAACCTATTTTGTGTTAGGCCTACTGATAACTGTGAGCACAGAGATGCCAGAAGATGTTATTACTATTTCATATAAAGAAGCTGGGGTTCAGAGACATTAAGTAACTTGCCTAAGAACACACAACACATACATGGGGCTTTAGGGGTTTGAGCCACTAAGATCCTTTCACCTCAGTCTCACATTCTCCTGTGTGCCTGCCCTCTCTGCTGCTGTGTTGTCTCTAGTTCTTCTCCCCGCCTGGATCATACTAAAGTGAGTATCACTGAATTCCTCTCAGAATTGGATGGGCCCTCAAAAGTCATTTGTTCCAGCCAAAGTGTAGGGACCCTTCATGAATATACTGAAAGAATGCAGCTTCTGCTGGGACACCTACTTTCTGACCCACCAGCCTGCTGGAACTGTCAAAGTTCTTGTGGCCCTTTCTGACTTTCACCTGTGAGGTCTGATTCAGTTTTTTGATGCCATCCAGAAAAATCCTTTAGCTGCATGTCTACCCTCACATTTGAAGGCAACCATCATGTAATTATGTGTAAGCCTTTTTCTTTTCATACTTTCATACAACCTGATTTCTTTAGCTTGAAACTTACTTTCTAGAGACCTCTCTAGTGGCCTAGGGGTTAAGTCTCAGTGCTATCACCTCTATGTTCCTGAGTTCCATCCCTGGCCAGGGAGCTAGCCCACATACAGCACAGCAGACCTCTCCTGTCTTGCTCCCCTCAGCAGGGTATTTCAGTCAATCTGCCTGTTCTGCTCCCCACTGTTCTGCTCTGGTGAATCCTCTCACTCCACCTCCCCATTTCTCTGGTCCACATCCCAGTTCTTCTATACAGAAATAATGACTTTTCTTCTAGTCTTTCATATCTGGATATGTCTCCCCTGAAAATATTTCCATTTTCATGAACTAAAACTGTCTATCAATCCCACTGTGGGCTCTCACAGTGCAAGCACCCCCAGGTCTGAGAATTGCTCCTAATCCCCACTGAAATTCACATTTATATTTGGCCTAGACTTTATATTTGCCTTTAGTCAGTTCTAGTTTGTGATTTTTACTTCTTGCCTACAATCTGATTTTGTCAGCTCAAATATCTGAGATCCGTTTTGACTTCAGAACATCCAGACATCATGTACCTGCTCTCAGCTCCCATGAAAGCAGCTATATTTAAATCGCACAGGGCTCACCTTTTTCAGGGGTTTCCTTGCCCATGGCTTTGTGGAATCATATTTTTGTATCAGAAAGAAAATTAGAAATCATACAATCATTTTGCACATGGGGCATCTGAGATTCAGAGAAGACATTAAGCAGCCTAAGGTCACACAGCTCTGAAGAGACTATATTGATTAGCTTGTCACCTATGAGTTTGGTGTCCTATGTCCCTGTGGCTGTGCCATCCTGATTTCCCTCTTCCTGAAGCTATGCAATACTGGGGCTATGTCTGGAGCACTGCTCACCTGTTCCAGGGCCGTATTTGGCACTGTGGGTCCAGCCTGTTGCTTCCGTAAAGCCCAGTTCCCGACAGAGGACATGGGCAGCCTGAAGCGTGAAGTCATCATCACATATTGTGCCCCATTCACCAGCTCGCTGTATCTCCACTCGGCCCTCAAAGGGCTTTCTGGGGAAGCCAGCCAGCCTGAACCGCAGTCCCTGGCTCCCAGTCCTCTTCTCTGGGGCTGTGGATGGGGATGGAGATCCCAGACACGAGCAGCACAGCAGGCACAGCAGCAGCCCCAATGGGCTCCAGGGCCAGGAACCGACAGGTCGCATGGCAGGGAAGGCCTGCCAGAGAGAGTGTATGAGAGAAACTTAGATTGAGCCAGGCCCATAGTCAGAACTCATGAGAGGAAAAATGACAGCAAGTAGGACCAGAACAGACAGTGCAAGAGACCCATCCAGGAACTAAGAGACAGCAAGGGAGAAACACACTAAATTAAGAGCAGAAATAGAGAGTCAAAGAAGCACACACTGACAAACCCAGAGTTAGGAAGGGGAAGGGAAAGAGAAGAAGGGAAAGGAAGAGGGAAAGAAAAGAGAAGGGGAGAGAGGAGAGATGGACTAATTCGCTCTTTTGTAAAAGATAAAACTCTATTAGTTGTTATAGCTCACAAGGTTTTTCTTAGTTTTATGATCATAACCTTCATCACAACTACTCACCAGTCTAAGAGACCCAGAGATTAAAAGACAGTGATTAGAGACCAAGAATCAAAGAAGGTCAAGATAAATAGATAAGACATTGAGCAAGAGATGCTTACAGGGAAAGACCCAGACAGGATGTGAAAGGAAGGAAAACTGTGGGAAGGAAAGAGAGCCAAACAGAAAGCTAGCACAGAGAAATACAAATGTTCCAGATGGACAGAAGGTGAGGGAGAGAACCAGAGGCACAAAATTGAGCAACTATGGGCAAACAACAGGTGAGGAAGAGTGGGATGTATAGAAGCCAAGGAACAGAGTCTGGAGGAACCCAGATGACCCTATTCAGTCAGACAGAAGACTGCTACTGACTGTGAAGAGAGGCCTAGGAGATCCTCTGGTCTCAGGTCACCTTAATGAAAGCCAAGCCTAGTGTCCTATCTGAGCAGATCCAGAGGCAGAGGGCAAAGACTGGAATGCAAGGAGAAAGGCTGCATACCCTAGCCACTAGGGTGGTGGTAGTCAGGGGAAGTAGGGTTGTCCAAGCCTCCTGCCAACATCGCCATTGCTGTCATGGGGCAATGGGAAGGGAGGCCAGGCTGCCTATTGGCCCCTGAGACAATGCCTTCCCACTGTCTGTGACTGAGAACAGCCCCTCTACAGTGAGGGATACACCCCAAAACATGCTTCCCCCACATCTGATAAACAACCCAACAGAAAAGGTTTGTTCTGGAGACAGGCTTGGGGGCCCAAGGGTGGGGCCGCACAGAGGGGCCCCCAGGCTTTGGCCATTCCTCCGCTGCCCTATTTGGAACACTCTGCTGTCCCCTCTCCCACAAATATCTGGCTCTTCTCTCCACGCTTTTAATATCACACTCTTATTTGACAATAATAAAACCGCAGTTGGTATCTTCCCCTCAACTCTCTCTCACATCACCCCTTTTCCCTGGTCCCTCCACCATCCTCTAGGTCCGCAACTTCCCTTCCCGCTGCCGGCAGCGTGAGTCTCCCTACCTTTGGCTGTGCGGTGCCCTAAAGGCTGGGAGAGAAGTCTTGGTCTTGGAGAACAGTCTTAGGACTTCCAAAAAAAAAAAGTGCTCGGCCAGGGGAGACTGGAGTCCCCTATCCCCCCCTTTCTGTTCGTCCCTCCCACATCCCCTTGAGCCCTCCCACATTCCGCCTTCTCGTGGGATTCTATCCTGGCCAGTTCCCTCCTCTTCTCTCGGTCCTCCCCTCCCCCGTGGAGCTGGCCACAGCCGCTTCCCCTTCTCTCCTCCCCACTCCGCCCCCCCACCCGCTGCCAGCCCCGGTCAATGCAGCTTTCTTTTCCCGCGGACTGGAGACCGCGCAGCTGCGGCCAAGGAGCTGGGCGGGCAAGCAGTCTTGGGGCCGACGATCGGCCCAGGCGGCGGCCCCTGTGGCGGCAGGAGGCCGCTGCACGGCCCCAGGCTCCGGGAAGCCTTCCAGTCCCCAGCCCCCAGCCCTTCCCCCACGTCCCCCGCTCGGTGGAGCGTAAACAGCCCGCAAGGCTGGGGGCGGGCCCAGTCTGGGGAACTGAGGCCAGGAGCGCCCACGTGGCCCCTGTAGAGCCCCAGCATGCCCGTCGAGGTGATGTCACGGCCCGCACTCTGATGTCACGTCGGGTATAAGGCATAGCACGTAGCCACCAAGCTCTGGCGCCTGAGCCCTGTGGCCGAAACCACTAAGTTTCCCTCGGTTGTGCGACAAGTGCGCGTCCCCGGGATGTGGGTTAAGGTCTTGAGGTGATCTGGGCACCGGTTCCCCTTCCTTCTAGCTCCTCTCCCTCCCCTTTCTCGGAGCGCGGGCCCGAGGAGGGGCGGGAACGCCCCCAGTGGGCAGGCCCCGCCCCGGCCCCGCCCCAGCCCCACCCCCATCCCGTCCGGCCAGGAAGCGCCGCAGGACCCGCCGGGGGCCATGGACGGGGCGGTGATGGAGGGGCCTCTCTTTATGCAGAGTCAGCGTTTCGGTACCAAGGTAGTAGGGGGCACGGGTTGCCGAACCCCTCCAGGTCTAGGTTGGGCGTTAGAACTCAGACAGAGGGAGGGGGCGGGCCGCGGGTTGGAGCGCGGCGCCGGGAGCTGGAGAGCTTGTGACGTTCCCGCGAAATTGGCTTTGCACACTCCAGAGTGGGTACGCCCTCTCTGGTCCAGGGGAGTCGGAGCGGCGCCCTCTTCGAGGAAACTTCGCCCGCATCGGGAAGTCTTAGACGCGAAATTCGCTTGCCGTCTCCTTTCCTGTCCGGGAGCGGGCCGCCAGTGCTTCCCCACTCCCTCTCCAGCTCTTGTTCTCTCCTCAGAGATGGAGGAAGACCTGGGCGGTGCTCTACCCCGCTAGCCCGAACGGCGTGGCGCGTCTCGAATTCTTTGATCACAAGGGGTCGAGCTCTGGAACTGGCCGAGGGGGCTCGCGACGTCTGGACTGCAAAGTGATCCGTCTGGCCGAGTGCGTGAGCGTGGCCCCGGTGACTCTAGACAGCCCTCCTGAACCCGGCACCGCAGCCTTTCGCTTGGATACCGCGCAGCGCTCTCACCTGCTGGCGGCGGACGCACCGTCCAGCGCTGCCTGGGTGCAGACTTTGTGCCGAAATGCCTTTCCGGTGAGGGGCCGAAGCTGCGGGCTAGGGGTTGGGACGAGCCGCACAGGGCCTAAGAGGCGACGCGGGGTGGGTGCAGTTACCGCGGTAGAGGAACTGGACGGGCTCAGGCCTGGGACCGCTTTGAGGGAATTACAGGGTCTGTGATACTTTGTCTTTACCTCAGAAAGGCAGCTGGGCTCTGGCGCCTGCCGACAACCCACCCAAGCTTTCTGCCCTGGAGATGCTGGAGAACTCTCTGTATAGCCCCACTTGGGAAGGTAGACCTCTGAGAAGCCCCTAAAGGGATGGGATGGGATGGGAAGGAGGGGTGTCCTTGGGAAAGGGGTGACTAGAGGGTCCGGGGACACATGGGGAAGCAGGAAGCTACTGAATGCTGGCTTCCAAGTGAGTGCTTGAACAGTCTGTCTCCTCAACCCTCCCCAGCCCCATCTGCGTGCCAGACCAATTGTGTATTCTTTCCAGGATCCCAGTTCTGGGTAACTGTGCAGAGAACTGAAGCCGCTGAGCGATGTAGCCTGCATGGCACCTATGTGCTGAGGGTGGAGGCTGAGAAACTGACTCTTCTGACTGTGGGCGCCCAGAGTCAGATACTGGAGCCCCTCCTCTCCTGGCCCTACACTCTGTTGCGCCGTTATGGCCGAGACAAGGTGTGATGGGGGAAGGGTTCTGTCAGGGAGGGCTGACTTTTTGGGTCCTGCAGCTTTGAAGGGTTGGGCCAGGCCTGGAAGGTAGGGAAGCTCTGCCCTCTGGATAACCCTTCCTTGCTTCCTCATGACCCACCTTCTTCCCCAGGTAGTCTCCTTTCTGTAGATCACATAACTAGTTCAGGCCCTGTGACTCATCTTCTGTGATGCCTCTGGGTAATATGTTTTTCTTCATACCCTCTACAGGTCATGTTCTCTTTTGAGGCTGGCCGCCGCTGCCCCTCTGGCCCTGGGACTTTTACCTTCCAGACTGCAGAGGGAAATGACATCTTTCAGGCAGTTGAGACAGCTATCCACCGGCAGAAGGCCCAAGGAAAACCTGGTCATGGGCAGGATGTTCTCAGAGCTGATTCCCATGGAGAAGTGGCAGAGGGGAAGTTGGCTTCCCCTACTGGTCCCCAGGAGCTCCGTGGCAGTGCTCTAGCCCTGTATGCAGAACCTTTAGACTCCCTTCGCATTCCTCCAGGCCCTTCCAGGGACTCCTTATACTCAGACCCCCTGGGCAGCACCTCTGCTCCAATGAGGGAGGGGGCACAGAAACCTCTCTACTGGGACATGTATGATCAAGTGCAGCAGCAATTGCTGAAGACCAAGCTGAAGGACCCCAAAGAGGACCCTATCTATGATGAACCTGAAGGCCAGGCCCCAGTTGCTCTGCGGGGCCTCTATGATCTGCCTCAGGAGCCCAAAGATGCTTGGTGGTGCCAGGCTCGAGTGAAAGAGGAGGGCTACGAGCTTCCCTATAACCCTGCCATGGATGACTACGCTGTGCCACCCACTCGGAACACAAAGCCCCTTCCAGCTCCCAAGCCCCAAGGTCTTGTCTTCTCTGAACGTGGCACTCCATTGGGCAGTGGCAACAAAGGCAATGGCTCTGACACTGCTCTGTACAGCAAGATCCAGAAGAGTGGGGCCTCAGGAAATTGGGACTGTGTGCTCACTAGACCAGCGACTGACTGGACTGGGGTCAAATCAGAGGGTTCCACATGAGAAGCAGGGCAAAACTGGAGGCACTGATAGAAGGACCATGGGGAGGTGACAATGGGGCTCAGAGATCTGTTAGCACCAGTGGGAACCAGAGGGCTTGAAGGGGCCTGTGACAGGCCAGGGGACCAGAGGGGTCAGGAATGTCAAGGGAAGAATGAGCAAAAGTTTTAAAAGTGGGACAGATGGCAGGGGCTGAGGAGTAGAATTTTAGGGAAGGCAGCACCATCCCTCTTTTCCAGGACTGGAGAACTGTTGGACCAGGTCTATGGAAAGGGGTGCTTGGTCAGAATAAGGATAATCAGAGGAGCCTCTCTGCAGGCTCTAGGGGGATGCTGGACTGTGCCTAGATCCTTAGCACTGCCTTGTTCTTTGTCAGAGATATATTAAAGTTTTTGAAAATCCTTATTAAAGTCAGTTTGGGTTTAAGAGGTCTATGTGTATGCATAGTCACAGAGGGGACACAGTGGCAGAGTGTGCTGGGTGGGTGTGGAGGGGATCAGGAGGAATATGTCGGGGGCTCCGGAAGGAGGAAAGGACCCCAGGGAGGGGAGTGAAGCAGAATGGTTGTTCGGAGCCTGGGTTATCCACTCAGGCCCACCTGGGCTTCAGCCTGTCTCTGTGACCTGGGATAGTTATATAATAATTCAGGTCCCCCTGCCCCTCTATAAAATGGGAGAACTTAATTAACAGGTTCTACCTCACAGGGTTGTTGAATGAAAGGAGTTAAATTTCTCAAGTATTTGGTGTAACTTGAAGCACAGATTAAGTATTTTATAAGTGGTAGTTATTCTGTGGATGGAGAGAGACTAGGGAGGGAATAGGTCTTTTCCCACTCATCCTTTCCCTTGTTCTCAACTATAAGACACCCCCACCCCCACCTCTGCATGCCCCACACATCCCAGCTACTCTCCTGACTGGGTGCCGAAGCTGAGCACCAACCACTCTTCTGTCTGGAGTCTGAAGGGATACAGTGTGGTGGATGTAGTGAGAAGGTTAGGGCTTTGGAATGAAGCTTGGATTTCAGTCTGTTTGTTTTTCAGGAGTTTTGAAAACTTCATCTTGTCTCCTGAGGCAGGTATACCAAAGGTGACCTGACATCATCTACCTGCTTATACAGAGCTAGGAGAAAACCAGTGCTGAGAAAGTACTTAACAATGATGGAGGCTTACTGGGCGCTTAATCTTCATCTGTGTTAACAGTATAAAATGATTCAAAAGAAAACAAGAGTACCTGCCTGGAGAAGGAAAAGGCTCAGGTGTGTCTCTTCCAGGCCTGAGGAGTGGGGTGGTGGCAGCATTGAGGACAGGAGGGGAAAGCTGTTTCCCAGTCACCTGGGGCTCACAGAGGCTTAAGTGAATGGGAGGCAAGTCTGACCACAGAAAGCTGTTATGTGAACCTTAGCATGGATGTGGTTGAGGAGGCAGCTTGGATTCTGGTACTTGGGGCTTGAGGAAACCTACTCCTGATCCTCCTCTTCCTCCTCTCTCTCCTCCTCCTCTTCCTCCTCTTCAGAAGGCTGGAAGGTTTCCAAGGGGATTTTGCTGGCAGCTGGCCTCTTGGGGGCTCTGCCAGTGGCTAGAGTCAGAGGCAGAGGGGCCACCATGGCTCTAACTCGGTTCTTCAGCAACTGCCCGGCCTGCAATGAAAGCAAAGCCTTCTCAAGGACCAGAATTCCTGACCTTGCATTCTGTTTCCTGCTGGGAAACTCCTTCCCTGGGTGACTGACAGCCTCGGGGCCCAGGGTGGTGATGGTGGAGTCCTCGGGGCTCCAGCCTCCAGTGTGCTGAATGAACATCTCCCCTCCGTAAGTTTGCCCACTAGCCAACAACATGCCATGGGCTCTGCTCCACACTCTGGTCGCTGCTCCAGCCTCTAGATTGACTGTGGTTGGAAACATCATTCTCTTGTAACTTTAGCTAAGACAAAGGGGGAGCTTTTCTAAAGGTTCCATGACTGAAACTAGGAAAGGATTACTAAGGGCAGAAGGAAGCCCAAATGTTTTAGAATATGGATCTTAAAAAATAACCACACCTTTAGTTACTACTCTCTTCAACCTTTGTCTGCAAGCTACTTACCTTGGTCAACCTCTCTTACCTTGCACGGATACTGTGAGGATTAAATGAGAAAAACGTGCGTGAAAGCACGATCGCAAAACCTGGCAAATGACGGGTGCTCAGTAAATGTTAATTTCCCTTCCCTTGGGCCTTTCTTTTTCTGACTTCCCTGTAGCCTTTCCTTTCACAGAGAGAGTTGTGTTGCAGTTCCAGTGCAGCCAGTTTGCTTAGTGGGACAATGGCCTATTAAATGACTAACAAGGTATCATAAACACTACTATTAAGATACCTAAACATTATCATATGTAAATGCTCAAGCAGAAAAGCACTACCTGGTAGGGGTGTTAACTTCCTTTGTCTAGAGCAAGGTCGCTCTTGCTCTTTTTCTTCTCTGGTTGACTGGTTGGCCAGGTTCTCCCCTTCACTTAGGAGGATCCAGGTTGAAGCCTACTCTCTTGGAGGAGGAGGACGTTGGGGGTGGGGGGGAGGAGAGGAAGGCTCTCTGGGATCTGAGCATAAAGGGGAGGGAGGGAGGGAAGCGAGGAAGGCCAGGGAAGGAGGGGAGCTGTACCTTTCTAGGAGCTCTGCTCTCCCAGTTCGTGGGGAGTCGCCCTGGAGGCTTGACAAAGGTGCTGCTCAAGTGTGAATACAGGTGGCTCCAAACCTGCAGGGGGTTGTAGGTGGGTTCTAGCTCCAGGCCATCCAGCAGGCGCTGAGGAAAAGAGAGGAGATTAAGCCAGAGAACTCAGAACTCAGGGTTGCAGGGCACGAAATGTCAGGCAGAGACCCATGAGTGTGACGTAGAGGAGGTATGAAGACCCAGGCTTCACTGGAGCCGTGAAATAGATGTGTGACTCACTGGGTGTTCTGGCCTCACTCTGAATGCTCGTGAGCTAAGTGTTGCTTGCAGCAGGAGTAACCCGGGGTGGTTAGAGACACTGAACACTTTGACCCTCAGAAGTGTGTCACTGGGTTCTGAGAAGGACTGGCAAGGGCTAGCAGGGGTCCTGTGAGCGCTTGCATCTGCATGACCGTGCACAATGTGAGGGAGGCCATGTCCATGGCTTGGGGGTGCTCACAGTCTCAGTACACTGAGTGCTCAGCCTGCGAGGTGAGCATAACCAGAGGACACGCGAGCACAGCATTCCTGAGCAGTCAGGTTTTCCGGCCACAACTTCCTGTGCCAGGAACTATTGGCCCCAAAGTGAGACGCTGAGGGAGCCATGGCCACTCGTGCCCACCGAGAGCACAATCCCAAGCTTGTCCTCCGCACATAAGCTAACCATCCTGCAGCATCATGGCTTCAGTCCTCCCCCTCCCAGAGCCCGCCTCCCACCCTAAGCCTGGAAAGCTGACAGGAAACCTAGAATCCAGATCCAAGAAGAGAGGAGACAGAGGAAGAGAAAATAACCTTCAGAGCTATTCCTTCCTTTGCATCTGAGTCTTATTCTGAACCCCTTCCTATTTCTTCCTGAGCATCTCCATTGGCTGCCTTTTCCTCAACTAACAGAAATAGATGCATACTCACACGGCAGAGAAAGACCCATGAGAATACACCATCATGCACATGTTTACTTCCTACTGCGGGGTCTCAGTTCCTAGCCTCACTTTACTTTCTTCTATGACCTCTTACCACAGCCTCGGAACCACTTCTCTACCTGCCCCCAAGATGATCTTGTCTGTCCCTCACAGGCCTGCTCCCTTCCCTCAACCCTTTCTGGAACTCCACTCTCTTCCCTCTATCTGTTCCGGAAGATCTGGGCTCCACTTGCCTCCACAGTCTTAAGGCTGTCACCAGGCAGGTCCTCAGATAGCAGAGGGAATGGGCTGGGCAGCATCAGCTCCCTTGTGGCCACTGCCTTCACCAGCAGAGTGGGAGAGCGCGATGGTACTATCACATAGAAGGTGCTGGCAGCCTCTCTCAGGTTGTGGTCCCCACTCAGGGGCTCCCCTTTGGCCAACAGCAACCATTCTCTTTTCTGAAAGAAGGACACATATAGATGCTGGTTCACCTTCAGTCTTTGGCATGTTTTGAAGATCAATCCTAATGGAGGTTTCCCTGAGTTCCTCTGGGGATTTTTGGAAGGGCCAACTTAATTCACCTTGGCCCTGGGAGGCAGGGACTTACTGCCTGAATCACCAGTTCCCTAAATTGCTGCTCTTTCTCCTTCTAACAAGAGGGTTAACAATGTAGAGACAAGTTATGAGAGGTCCTTGAACTTGAATAGGTGTTGACCCTAGAGGGGTGGGTATAGTCATGTCTGCTATCTCATGGAATTATGACCTCTAGAATTTGAATCTACTGATTTTGAGACAAGATTCAAGTTAGAGAACTGATAGACAGACATGAATGAGATCTCTCAAAAGTAACCCCATGTGTGGAATGTTAAGAGAACTGGGAAGAAACTGAGTTGAAAGAACTTAACAGAATGTTTTAAAATGTCTGGGCTGATTTATAAAGAGATTGGCAGAAGGTTCTGGAAGGAAAAGAAGCAATGCATCCTTATTAGAGTTTGACAAAAATATTAATTTATCTTCAGTTTTCAGAAAAATTCTGGGAAAGCAAGAGGTAGAGAAGTTGAACATTAAGGACCCTGTTTTGGACCTTGAATTTCTAACTTCTTCCTGCATAGTAGTTAATGGCAGCTGAAACTTGAAGTCCAGTACCCACGCTGAAACATGGATTGACCTGTTGGAACAGGCAGCTGTACCTGTGGTGGAAATGGTTATCTATCACAGCCAGTCTCCCAAGACTGAGTAAAGCACAGGCATGGGGATGTCTCCTGGGATGCCCTAGAAGAGATGCCTTTCGGGTCCTCAAGTGGAACAATGTTTAATGACTATAGATCATTGCTAAGTACTTTAGATTATGCATTTGCTAATGGAGCATGAGTTAGATGCTGAATTTACCAGAAGGCAGGTTAAAAGGTTTCTACATTTATGTTGTGGTTAGGGACTTTGCTACAGAAGGTGCTAGGGCTCTTAGATTTTAGAGGCAGGGTCAGATTCTGGTTCAGGTAGGCGTGGCCAGGGGCAGAGTTGAAGAGCACGCCGTGTTTCAAGATCAGCCTGCCTGAAGTCACCCTCCCCTCCCCTCGCCCTGGTTTCTGATTTCTAAGGCTATGAAGAAATTGGTATGGTAGCACTGCTGGTTTTCTGACTGCCACTTCCCCTCCCCCTTCCTCTTCTCTCTACCCAGGATTTTAGTGATTGGTCTAGGGGCTGATATGTGACCTAGATTTAAATAATGATACATAAGCAGAAGTTTCTGGGTGGAGCTTCTGAAAAAACTTTGTACTGTTCTCATACTGTCTCACACAATGGAGGCCAGGGTCAGATGACAATCTCCCAAACAGCAGTTTATACATTGTTTTCAAGATAGAACTTTGAGACCTGTCATATGATAAGCCATAAAATAAGCCACAATAAGTTTAAAATTATTAACGTCATTACCACATTGGAATGAAATTAGAAATCAATAACAAAAAGAAATTTGGGGAGTTGATAAATATGTGAAAGTTAAACATACTCCTAAATAATAAATGAACCAAAGAAGAAATCACCAAGAAAGTCAGCATTTTGACTTGCCCAAATTTGAGATGCCTGAATTTATGAAATACAGCTAAAGCAGTGCTTAGAGAGAAATTTGTGGCTGAACATTTCTCTATTAAAATAAAAAGGATGAGGCCTTCCTATTGGTGCAAGGGGTTAAATCTCAGCACTATGAAGGTATCACTAGCTACTGCAGTGTGAGTTCGATCCCCAGTCAGGGAGCTGACCCACATGGCATAGCAGACCTCTCTTGTCTCGCTTGCTGCTCCCCTCAGCTGTAGTTCTGCCTGTTCTGCTCCCCATTCTGTCTAGTGACTCCTCTCACTGACCTGTACCTCTTGCCTACACTCCAGCTCTTCTATGCATAAATAAATAAATCTATAAAGAAAAAATAAAATAAAAAGGAGATGTGAAATAAATAACTTAATCTCCCACCTTAAGAAACTAGAAAAAGGGCCTTCCTGGTGGCGCAGTGGGTTAAGCAACACACTATGAAGCAGACCACAACCACTGCAGCATGAGTTCGATCCCTGCTGCCGGCCAGGTGGGGGACCCACATGGCGCAGCAGACCTCTCCTGCTGTGCCCGCTGCTCCCCTCAGCAGTGTACTTCCCTTGATCTGCCTGTTCTGCTCCCTGCTCTCTGTGGTGAATCCTCTCACCCCCCTACACCTCTGGCCTGTACCCCAGTGCTTGTACGCATAAATAAATCTTTAAAAAAAAGAAAAAGAAACTAGAAAAAGAAGACCAAACTAAATCTAAAGCAAGCAGAAAGGACATTAAGAACAAAATACTAAAGAGTAGAAAGAAATTAAGTGGAGAGTAGGAAAACAATAGAACCAAAAATTGATTCTTTAAACAGAGCAACAAATGAAAAGACAAGGACAAATTGGCGACACTTGGTGGGGAGGGGGGGGTTGAGAGCATAGGGAGCATGGGGGACTGAGGTGATGGTGCACTGGTGATATGGTGATGGGGAATACATGGGGATTACAACTGATGTCAAATATGTATAAATTAAAAAAAATAAAGTTCTATTAGGGTAAAAAAAATAAACAGAGCAACAAAATTGACAAGATTTTAGATAGACAGATCAAGGGAAAAAAAGAATATACAAGTTACTAAGATCAGAAATAAAAGTAAAATAAAAGTGGTGCAAGGGGTTAAGCACTGCAGTGTGAAGCATCCACAGTCACTGCAGCACAAGTTAGATCCTCAGCCAGGGAGGAGACCCACATGGCGCAGCAGACCTCTCCTGTCTCACCCACTGCTCCCCTCAGCAGTGTATTTCAATCAGTGTGCCTGTTTTGTTCCCTCTTCTGCTCTGGTGAACCCTCTCACCCCTCACACCTCTGGCCTGTACCTCAGTTCTTGTGTGCATAAATAAATAAATAAATCTTTTTTAAAAAAGAAATAAAAGTAGTATCACTACAGCCTTACCCAAATTAAGAGGATTATAAGCAATATTATAAACAATTGTAAACCAACAAATTAGATAACGTAGGTGAAGTGATTATATTCCTAGAAAGATACAAACTCTTGTGACTGATTCAAGAAGAAATAGAAAATCTGACTCAATCTATGTGAGGAGGTCCCCAAGACCACTCTTGGATCCAGTGATTCACCGAGGATTCACAAGACTCAGCATATGGTTGTATATGATTTATCATATAAAAAAGTATACAAAGCAAAATCAGCAAAGGGAAATGGCTCATGGGTTGAAGTCCAGAGGGAACCAGGTACAAATTTCCAAGAGTCCTCTACCAATGGAGGAATGTACCTAATTTCTCCAGCACTGAGTTGTGACAACACATCTTTAATTTTGTCTACTAAGATAAGTCATTAGAGCCTCAGTACTCAACATTTTTATTGGGGGCTGCTCATGTAGGCGTCCTGTACCTAGCACCAAAATCTTAGACTCTTAGGAGAAAAACAGATATTCAGACAAGTGAACATCTCTTATTATTTGGGGAATGGTGAAATTCAAGTTCCCAGATGGCAGTCAAGAGTTAACCTTGCAAGCACGACTTTCTAAGGACACAAATTCAGGCTGGCTGTATTAACTTCTCTGTGTAACCTATACTAAGTAAAGATATAGAATTAGTAATCAGAAAAATTCTCACAAAGAATAGCCAAGGCCCAGATGGATACGCTGGTGAATTCTACCAAATAGTTAAAGAAGAAATAACATTCATCTTTCAGAAGTGGTTCCCAAAAATAGATGAAGGAATAGTTTCCAACTCATTCTATAAGGCCAATATTACCTGATAATAAAAATCAAAGTTATTGCAAGAAAAGAAAATTACAGATCAATATTCCTTGTGAATATAGATGTGAAAAACCTTAGCAACATACAGCCAGCCAAATCTAGCAATATATAAAGAGAATTATATACCTAGGAATTGCAAGGTTGGTTTAATATAGAAGAATAAAACAATGTAGTATACCATGCTAATACAACAAAGGACAAAAATAACAATCATCTTAAGAGATGTAGAAAAGTCATTTGATAAAATCTAAAACCCTTTCATCATAAAAACACTTAAAAAAATAGGAATAGAAAGAAACTTTCTCAACCTGGCAAAGGTCTCAGCAAAAACCCATAGTTAACATCATAGGTAGTGGCTACGTGCTTTGTCCCTAAGATCAGGAATAAGACAAAGATATCTGCTCTTACAACCTATTCAACAATGTACAGACAGTATTGAACACCAGAGGGCTATTTCCGATGTATTCTGGGTTACGTGAGCTCCCTAGGATCCTAAGTGTGACCCTAGGGAGGAGGAGAGGCCCTCATAAAGATATTGTATTAACATTCTGGCACTTAGGAACTAATGGTAAGATGATATCTCTCATATCAGAGGGCTAACATGCAATTGAATACTATTTATCAGTGTTGTGAAGGTTAAGAGATATGTGGCAACAGGTACACAGGTGGGGAAGGATGAAAGATTCATAATGAGATATTCAAGCAATATCTGGGAAAAAATGAGTGGATATTCATCAGGTGAATCAGAGACAAGGGGAAGAGAACAGTAAGAAAAAAGTTGTGGGTTGTGAAACAGTTTAGTGTACTCAGAAACATTTAGTAGTTCATTAGTGTGGCTGGAGTGGAGGATGAAGGGTATGGTAAAAGACGAATCAAGAGAAATGGATAAGGGTGGGTCACAAGTAGCTCAGTGACCCCTAGCTAATCCCCTGCCCTAGCCCCTATCTACACAGCAGCCTCTGTATTTTCACCTCATTCTGATTTTTTTTTCCTAAATGGCTCCCGACCTGCCGTCACCCCGCTCTCAGCTTGGATTCTTATTCTTGTCTTTGCCGAATAATAACCAAGGACTTTCCATTTCCCCACCCATTTTATAGCCCAACCAGGTCATTGCCTGTGTACTCAGACTCCTGCTGGACACATCCTGGCTTGAATCCTGTCACTTCTGTCTCCAATTAGGGCAGACATGGCTGTAAAATTCTGGAATGTGTCTCCAGGGACCCTGACATTTTAAGTAGGAAATTGAAAGACCTAGGTGGTATTTTCATTTCTTTTTCTAGTTCACACAGACATGACTTTGTAGGAGAAATGAGGATGTGGAAAGTGAGTCACTAGCTTCATAACTGGAACTATGCAGAGGATTTGGTAACTGAAATAATGTTTTCCTGGCAATGGACAGATCCATCTCATAAATACTTGGAAACATTAATTTCAGTTATTTATATATATTTATTCCCTACCACATTCCACAAAACAGTTATGTCACTTTTCAAAAGCAAAGCAACACATAAAAATCAAGTAAACAACTAAAGGGGTTGGGTAAAGGAAAAATAAGGGTAGGACAATAATAGAGTCAATATTAGATAAACTCAGAAAAATGCAAACCACCCATTTTTGCTAGAAGGGAGCCCCTTAGCTTTTCTTGACATAAAGCTCTTACGAAACTCTTTTATGAATCCTTATTAAGCAGTCAGTGTGTTTCAGAGAATTGCAATCGATATAGTAAATTAATTTCATATGGCTGTAGAGTGGTTACCCAAAAGTTAGAGTCCAGGAGTCAACCTTTCTGGGTTCAATCCTGTTCTACAATTACTACTGGTGTGATATTGGGAACATACTTAATGTCTCTGGATGCCAATTTACTCATCTATAAAATAGGAATAATGGTTCCTACCTCATAGGCTGGTTATGGAGATGATATAAATTAATATTTGTGAAGTGTTTAGAATTACTACAGGCACACAAAACCCCTCATGAGGTATTAAATTAAAAAAATTAAGAATCTATTTAATGGTTATTAATGTTTGTTAAATTATTTAACAACTATGTTAAATAATTATATTAATTATTAACATAATATAATTTGTTAATATATAACTAATGTTGTTATATAATATAACACAACATAATTATATATATATTCTAAAATATGTTAATATATGTTAAATATTTATTAATTAATATTTGTTAAAAGTAATTTAATACTTCTTAGATACAGAACTATAAAAGTTCTGAAGAATGCAATAAAAAATACACGGTTAGGGCCTCCCTGGTGGCGCAGTGGGTTAAGCAACGCACTATGAAGCAAACCGCAGTTACTGCAGCACGAGTTCGATCCCTGCTGCCGGCCAGGGAGG
>JAGFMF010011626.1:4267232-4281780 GCA_019455555.1 Galemys pyrenaicus
CCCGCTCTGTCTGTGGTGAATCCTCTCACCCCCCTACACCTCTGGCCTGTACCCCAGTGCTTGTATGCATAAATAAATAAATCTTTAAAAAAAAAAAAAGAGAAACTAGGCAGGGGCTGGTGGATGCAACCAACTTTTCACTTACTACGTTTGCTTTGGCTGCTTGGAGCAGGAAGCAAAAACATAAGAAGAAAGCTATAGAAGTATAACATTGGAAGACTTGAGATAGAGTGGTTAGAATTGGGACTGTCTAAGGAGAAGGGACACATGTAACACATCAGGTTTTCAGTGGAAAGCCAGGAGCAAACCAGGGTAGATTGGACCTCAGTAGGAGTCTGCCCAGCCTTGACTCAGCATAGCTCCTGAGTGGAACAGGATGATCTGCTACTACTCTACTAGTGCAGAGCAAGACGAACCCTCTCCGGAAGGGGCCAACATCAGTTGAAACCTCTAACATTTATTTAGACACAATGACCATCTTTCATTAAAATATTAACAGGTGTACCAAAAGACAGGAACAGATGCCTGAAAACCAAGAGGAAAAAAGAGACGATAGATAGAAGGAAAGCCGATGGGTGATCCAAATATTGGGATTAACAGATAAGAACCTTAAAACAACTATGATTAGTATGTTCAAGAAAATAGGTAAAAATATGGATATTTCAAGAGTCTAAAATAATAAATGGAAACATTAGCGCTATTAACCAATAACTGTGTGCAAAATGTATGCCAGACTTATGCTACATGCTTTATACATGTGCTATAATTTCATCACCTTAAGAAACATATAAAGCATATTTTATTGTCTTTATTTTACTGGGACAAGAGTTTTTCATGGGGGCCTCCCTGGTTACCTAGGAGTTAAGTGTTAGCCCTATCCCTGCTACAGTCTGAGCTGGACCCATGGCCAGGGAGCTAACCCACATATGGTGCAGCAGACCTGTTGTGTCTCACCCACCGCTCTCTTTAGCAGTGTATTTCGGTAAAATCTGCCTGTTCTGCTTCCCACTCGGTCCCCGGAGAATCCTTTCACTGCACATACCTCTGGCCTAAATCCCAGTTCTTCTATGCAAAATTAAAAAAAGAAATATTATTCATGTGTGTCTCTCATATACCTTCTCCCTTTTATCTTTCTACCTCACTCTGCTTCTACTCGTGAAAGGAGAAGGCCTATGGGTTTTATGTCTGAACACCAAGCAGGGGGATGCACATAATACAGCAGGTAGAGAGAGACAGGACCTGGGAGGGAGGGGACTATATCAAAGAGGCTAAACCAATCTACAGAATATATATACCTATGTCTGCCTACCTGTCTGCCTGTCTACCTACCTACCTATCTATCTATCTATCTATCTATCTATCTATCTATCTATCTATCTATCTATCTATCTATCTATCTATCTATCTATCCATCTATCTATCCATCCATCCATCCATCCATCCATCCATCCATCCATCCATCCATCCATCCATCCATCCATCCATCCATCCTGTCCATGACTGAGAGAGGAAGCAAGAAGACAGAGGAACAGGAAGGAATATAGACAGAATTTTAGGGTGTGTGTGTGTATAAGGCTTTCGAAGCTCTGGGTCAGATATAACTGAGGATTAGAGAAAGAAAACTGAATGTTATTGTGGGTTAAAACTATATGAAGCATATATAAATTAATTTAAAATTTTCCTTTTGAAGGACACAAAAACACTGATTCAAAAGAATACCTGTACCCCTATGTCTATTGGAGCACAATTTATAATAGGTAAGACTTGGAAACAACCCAAATGCCCCAAAATAGATGACTGGATCAAGAAGATGTGGTACATATACACAATGGAATATTATACAGCAATCAAAATATACACTAATGACATCCACGGCAACGTGGATGGAGCTAGAAGGGATTATGCTCAGTGAAATAAGTCAGAAGGCAAAAGAAAAATATCAAATGATGTCATTTTTAGGAGGAATATAAGGGGACCAAATAAGGGATCAGGGAAAAGAATAATAACAATTAAAAAAACCCACAAAACGACACGACTAAAACATACAGTGACAAATCAGAGACATTTTGGGGGCTAGGGAGAGGGACTGGGATGAGGGCAGAAAGAGCACAAGGGACTGAGGTGATGGTGCATTGGTGATACGGTGGTGGGAAATCCAAGGGGACTACACTTGATGTCAAATATATATCAATGAAGAAGAAAAAAAAATTTCTTTGGTCTCTGAGTAGTGTTTCTTTATATTCTATTTATGTAGAGACTAAACCACTTGGGATCAAATCACACGATTTGCTAGGGTTATAATAGACGAATACACTGAAGCTTATGGGAGTTAAGTATGCTGCCCAAATTCAAAGAGTAGGAAAATAATGAGGCTATGATAAACCTCGGGCCATCTGGTTCCAAAACCCATGCTTTTCATAGACAATATAAATTACATCTTACATGGCAGACTAGAAAACTGCCATGCATTGACTTCCAAAAAATAGTGGTAATGGGGCCTCACTGATGGCGCAGCGGCTTGAGCGCCATACTGTGAAGCATCGACAGCACAGCAGCAGCAGCAGTTCAATCCCTGGCCAGGGAGGGGACCCACATGGCACAGCAGACCTCTCCTGCCTCGCCCGCTGCTCCCCTGAGCAGTGTATTCAGTCTATCTGTCTGTTTTGTTCCCCACTCTGTGTCTAGGGAATCCTCTCACCTCCTGCGACTCTGTCCTGTACCCCAGCTTTGTATGCATATATATATGCATACATCTTTAAATATCTTTAAACAAAGAATGTCGTGTTTCAAGATGATTCATTTGGTGGCAATATGTACAATGGATTGGGAAAAGGAAATACTAAAGACACCGAGACAAGTAAACAGATTATTGCGATACTAAGTGAAAAAGGTAAGACAGGCTGGAATTAGGACAGTGATGATAAGACCAGAGAAGAGAAAAGAGAAAATACAAGCAATAGATGGTAGGGGACACAAGAGGCAAATTACATACCTTGGGTATTGGCACTGCAAAATGTGACAGCAGAATGCTTCAGGAAGATTAATCTGGTGCCAAAGAGCAGGGGAAATTAGAAGTGGGAGAGGTTGGAGGTAGGGACTTTAGTTAGGAATTTACTGACGAAATCTTGGTGAAATCAAGCAGTGGGAACAGGAAGGAAAGGACGGTTACAACTCATCTTGTGAGAAGATTGATATGACTTAGTGATGAAGTGGGTGTAAAGGGCAAGGGCCTGGAAGGGACTGAGGTTACAAGCCTGGGTGAGTAGACAGTGGTGGTGCTGCTATTAACAGAAAGACAGAAGTTAGAACGAGAAGTTAGCAGTGGTGGAACATCACAAAGAGAGTTAGACAGGGAGCTGACCTCAGATTTTAAAGAAAATATGAAAATGTGTTAAGAATAGGAAACCAGGGATAGAGTTAAAGAAGTGCTGGAAACTACAAAAATGGGGTCAGGATGGATAAAACTCCAACTAAGGCATGCACATAGTAGGCACTCAAAATATATTTGTTGTTGAATGAATGAGATGAAGCTTTTGAATTCTCCCCTGTATTGCACACTACCTCGTAGGTTTTTGCTGCTTGGAGAGGTCATGTGTAAAGACGGAAGGGACATTTAAATAGTATTTTGTGTCTATCTTTTCAAGAGTTAACTGGTCTTTAACCTGGATGAAGTGGAACATAGAGCGATTAGGAACACAAGATGGGTGGGGAGCTATTACACAGACCCAGTTACTTTATTTATTTTTTTAAAAGATTTATTTATTCATGCATACAAGCACTGGGGTACAGGCCAGAGGTGTGGGGGGGTGAGAGGATTCACCACAGACAGAGCGGGGAGCAGAACAGGCAGATCAACGGAAGTACACTGCTGAGGGGAGCAGCGGGCACAGCAGACCCAGTTACTTTAAATGAATTCAAGATCAGTAAAGAAGTATGGGGGTTAAGCGAAGGGGAAAGTGGCCTTGGTGGTGCTGTCTGCATTTACTTGGTTACATTCACAGTGGGAACTTGGCAAAGAAGTTAAAAGCATGCATTTTGTAGTAAACACAAGTAGGTTCAAGTTCTGACTTAGCCACTTTGGTAATTGTGTGACTTTTGGTAAGTCATTTGATCTCTTCTACATCTGTAAAAATAGGAACAACAATCCCTCTCTCACAGATCTACTGTGAGTATTAAATGTGGTGAAATATGCAAAAGCACTTGGTTAAGTGACTAGCTCTTTTTCTTCTCTTTTAAAGCTTTATTTATTTATGCAAACAACAACTAGGGTATGGGCCAGTGGTGCAGGGGCGTGAGAAGATTCACCAGAGATAGAGTGGGGAACAGAACAGGCAGATTAACTGAGATACACTGCTGAGGGGAGCAATGGGCAAAACAGGAGAGGTCTGCTGCCATGTGGCTTAGCTCCGGGGTGGGATCTAACTAGTGCTGCAGTGGCTGTGGATCGCTTCATAGTGCTGAGACGTAACCCCTTGTGCCACCACGGAGGCCTAAATGACTAACTCTTTTTTTTTTTTTTTTAAGATTTATTTATTTATGCATACAAGCACTGGGGTACAGGCCAGAGGTGTGGGGGGTGAGAGGATTCACCACAGAAAGCGGGGAGCAGAACAGGCAGATCAACGGAAGTACACTGCTGAGGGAAGCAGCGGGCACAGCAGGAGAGGTCTGCCACGCCATGTGGGTCCCCACCCTGGCCGGCAGCAGGGATGGAACTCGTGCTGCAGTGGCTGCGGCCTGCTTCATAGTGCGTTGCTTAACCCACTGTGCCACCAGGGAGGCCCCCTAAATGACTAACTCTTAAGTACCTTCCTCCCCCCATAAATATCCATCAGTGATGGGTCAAAAATATACTTGGGAGTTTCCATGAGAGAGGACTGATAAAGAAGGAGTAGTCTTTTTGGTCCCTAGAATAGTACCTGGCAATTAGCCCCCCATAAAGTTTTGTTAAATAAATGTAGATTTTAAACCCTCAGTTCAGAGGCAGGGGGATGCTGATCTTAGATATGTAAACAAGGATGGAAAAGAATACTATTTTCTGTTCTTATTTTTACTTATTTATTTTCATGTAGTCAGCAGGATACTGCCTTTGTCTTTTAGTGACTGCATAATATTTCATTGCCTGGTTGACTTACAGTTCCTATAATCATTTCTCTTTTTAGGACATTTTTTTTCAAAACTTTTTTTTTTTTTTAACCATTATAAAAAGCACTGAGATGGATATTCTGGTACATATATCTACATATATCTTTGCTCCCTTTTCTGGGGTAGAGATGAGGGGCTACATTTCCAGCAATGGAATTAAAGGTATGAAGGACCTCATTTTCCAGAAAATTTACACTGGCTCTAGCAGTGTATTAAAATGCTAATGTCTTTAAAATATCGTGTGCAATAAGAATGTGAAGAAATCCCTCCCAAGTGATGGTGCCTCTGAGTGCTGTCCTGAGGAACTGGGTGGCATAAACAGTGTTCTGCGCTGTTGGGCTCTCCAGTCAGAACATCTCTGCTCTGCAAAGACAGGAGATGGGTGTTCTTCAGATAGGAAACAGGAACTCAGTGGGTGGACCTAAAAAGGGAGTGTGAACTTTGAAACAGGAAAAAAGAAGTGGCTTTTGATAGTGAAAAGGACACATTGCTATGCTGTCCTATCGCTCATATCCCGCTAGGTCAAACTTCTATGCCACTTAGCAGATATACCCATTTTGGGATTTTGTTTGCAGCAGTTTCCTTTTGCCTTTTAATTGTTATGTTACTGTGCTTTCTTAGTGTTTCCGGTTCAGGAAATGATATCTACTTAGTTGTTCAATTCAAAATCCAGGTAGTTACTCGATACTTTCCTCTTCCTCTCTGTATCGTTCAGATTTTAGTATATGTGCTGCTGAAGCGAGCACACTTTCCTCTTCCTCACTCCCTATATCCAACGCTTTGCCAAGTTCTGATACTTTCATTTTTATTAAAGATTTATTTATGCATACAAGAACTGGGGTATAGGCCAGATGTGTGTGTGGGGGGTGTGAGAGGATTCACCAGAGACAGTGGGGAGCAGGACAGGCAGACTGACTGAAACACACTGCTGAAGGGAGCAGCGGGTGAGGCAGGAGAGGTCTGCTGTGCCATGTGGGTCACCTCCCTGGCCAGGGATTGAATTTGCTGCAGTGGCTGCGGATGCTTCATAGTGCTGCGCCTTAATCCCTTGCACTACCAGGGAGGCTCCCAAGTTCTGATTCTTTCTCTAAAATGTGTCTTTATTGGTTTAACACTCTCATCTTCCAGTATTCTAGTTCAAGGCACTTCATCTCTTGCTGAAACTACAATGCCCTCCTGCCTCATTTTCTTTCCATTCTTGCCTCTGCCAGTTCATTTCCAGATTTTAGGGTAAGTAATATTTTATTTATTAACTAGTGAGGTAACATTGGTTTTTAGCGCTGCACATGATCTGGGAAATAGATTCACACAACCTCAGATGTCTGTCTCTACACCATACCCACAACCAGAGCATGATAGATGATATCATTCCTCATGATTTCTTTTCATGCTTAAAGGCCAAATTTGACCCACAAAGCTTTCACAATTTGATCTCTGTTTACTTCTCCAACCCCACCTTTTGGCTGTCTCTTCTTGCTCTCTTTATTTCAGTCACAATGGCCTCTGTGTTCTTGATTCTTCTCTCAGTTCTTTACAACCCTGGGGTCTTTCCCTGCACCTGAAATGTTCTCCCTGCTACCCTTTGTCTGTCAAATTCTTATCCATCTAGAGATGTTCTTACAGAAGCCTCTTCTTTCCATAAACTTCTTTTCCATTAGGGAGGAGGTTTCTTAAAGCCCTAGATAATATCTATTATGTTACCACTAAACATCTAGAACTTAGCACAATGTCTGGCATAGATTGTGTGATCTTCACTTAAATAAATTATAACAACTAGTACAGTATTGGGGAAAAATAGGTTTGAGAATACAGTCACTCAAAAAAATTTCCTGCTGCCATTTAAAGGTACAAAATCAGGGCCTCCCTGGTGGCGCAGTGGGTTAAGCAACGCACTATGAAGCAAACCGCAGCCGTTAGATCCCTGCTGCCGGCCAGGGAGGGGACCCACATGGTGCGGCAGACCTCTCCTGCTGTGCCCGCTGCTCCCCTCAGCAGTGTACTTCCGTTGATCTGCCTGTTCTGCTCCCCGCTCTGTCTGTGGTGAATCCTCTCACCCCCCCCACACCTCTGGCCTGTACCCCAGTGCTTGTATGCATGAATAAATAAATCTTTAAAAAAAAAAAAGGTACAAAATCAGGGATTTTCAAGTTTAGTGTCATATAATTGAATTCAAGAATTATTCTTTATAGCATGATACCAACAAAAGCAGCGATATTTATTCCACATGTAAGAATTTCCAGTCTTTTCCCTGTTCTCTTGAGGATTGGAACAGGTCCCTAGGATAAGGGTGGGATTAATGTGCTTTGCTATGGTGGGGAATTTAACACTTCCTCTTCCTCACGGAGGGGGGTGGGGCATGGATACTCACCAGTAGGCTGTGACACAAAGCATGGAAATGCTGCTGATTTGTCTCCAGCTCATCCCAGTCCAGCTGCCAACAGCTGGTGGGTCTGAGGATGAATGGGAGGCCGTATGTCAATGACTCGCATACTCCACTGGATTTTAGAGCCCTGAGAAGACAGTGGCGGTGAATAGCTCCTCAGTAATATCCAAAACCTCCACCTAGATCCACATAATTCAGCTTAAGTCTTAAGACCCTATTGTGAAATTCTTTAGGTTAGGGCTTATGAGTTATGCATCTTAGTATGGCCTGCATAGGTATTTAGCACATAGCAAATTCACAAAGGCTATTTATTAATCAATAAAGGAAGCAGTCATCATGAGAGCTTAAGACTGATGGATTTTCTTCTGTGCTCATTCCGTTCTGCTCACTTCTGCTGCAGCAAGCATATTACACAACAATATGCCAACCATCTGCGGTCCAGTCTTGGCACTTTTGTGGTAAGGTGCTAACAAAGAATGCATTTAAAAAAAGGATGCATTTAAGAAGTTTCCCTGGCAGCATCCATGATCACAAACCAATGGATGAGCTTGCTCAGATACCTGTGCACTGGTACTGTGATGGGAACTAGGTAGCAGTAAAAGTGGCGTTTGCCATCACTGATAATTTTACCTTACAAGTGGCTCTCCTGGAAGCAGGATTCTAGTACTTAGAGAAAAGCGGAGGGGGGGTTGGGAGGGGAGGATAGATTTGATTCTATGAACTATTTGTTCCTTAAAGGTCAGATCTCTCTCCTGGAGCCTAAAGACAGTAGCCGTTCAATAAACGTCTACTGAATTTTTATAATTCAGTGTTTATAATAAAGGTGAAACACCATTTTTTAAAAATTTATCATTTTCTTTGCAGTCAGGGATTGAATTTCTTGATTTCCAATCCTCACCCAGACGTCAGGAGGTACTACTGAGGCACACCTTACACCATCTGCTCCTCTGTCTCCACAACGAACAGCCTGACCTTGTTTTTCATGCTCATACCTGTAACTGCTTTGGAACTGACTCCTGCCCTCCTGGTATTTGGGGATGAGGGACCTCTGGGCTGCCTAGTTGGAACCCGTAATGACAAGCATTTGAATGGATTGGCTGCAGTCCAATGGGCCATACTTTACTACCAGGAGCTTGTAAGGACAGGCTGATGACTGGGAGGCCATCTGGTAGAGTGTGCTGAAGTCTCCTTTGGGGTCATCCATTCTCACGGAGCCATCAGCTGTGCCAGGGAGCAGGGACGGGCTGAGAAGTCGCTCTTGGAGATCACATTTCAGGCACACTACAATAAAAATGGCATTAGGAGAGGGATTGTTTGTCACAAGTTACCTGAGGCTGTGTGATTGAGAGGCAACATCTGCCATTCATTCCGCCTCCATTGGCAAATAAAGATTGTGAGGAGGCAGGGGAGAGAAAAGAGAAGTATAATCATACTTTGGGAAACAGAGCAGGTCTGGACTACAGTATTGCTCTATCAACCATTAATTTATTTTCAGGGTCTAACATGATTTTTACTTCCTTTACCTCTGGGCTGGCTGAGCAGCTGCCTCACAGTGAGATCTGGTTTGTGACCCTACTCTGTGAGTAGCACGTGTCTCTGTGGAGGAGGCAGCTAGCAGTGTAATATTCAGAGGCCCTTTGGCAAGCGCAGAAGGGACTCATGCCTCTGCTGCTTCCCTGTGGCTAAGACTACAGGTCAGAAGGAAGAGCAGGAAAGCAGAAGTCAGTCAGCTGACAGCTAGTTTCTCTGTGGGCTCTTCTAGGGACATTTGGGGGAAGGGAGGAATAAGTTCCTGAAATCATTTATTTTTTAATTCCCCAAAGAAAGCAAACCACAGAACCTTTTGGACCTTGGAGCATCACTGTGGCACCTGACAATGGTTCTGGGGGGTGGGGGGGCTTCAACTAGGTGTGAATTATTTACTGAGGCATATACTTTTTTGTGTTAGGCCTCTGTACCGGAAGTTCGATTGCATGGGCTTGAGTCCCTGACATTACAAACATTTTCAATAAACTTTCAGTGTGTGCTGGTTTGAATAATGCTAACAAACTTTATGAATATATGAATGGGAGTATTTGTGAGTGGGTAATAGCTGGTAATAGTGATTTATGAAAGGGCTGTACAAACTGCAACGTGAGGTTAAGAAAAAAAAGGAGAAAAAATAAATGTCAGATCCAGCTGGTCCTCCTGGGTCCAGCAGTTGGACCTAGACAATACTTCTGGGTGAGACAGTTCTTAGCTGGTGTGTCTCAGAACTCTGGATGCCAGTAGGAGGGACCTTAAGCAAGGTCCCCAGCTCCCCTTCATTTTCTCTGTGCCCAACTTCTCCGTTTTTCGGTCCTTGGGCTTTGGGATTAGACAACTATGTTCCTCTGGTCCAGGTTCTCACCTGTGACAACTATAAAATCACCTAGGGAACTTTGAAAACATACTTATGTGTGGGTCCTGCCTCACATCAGTGAAATTGGACTCTGGTGATGGAACCAGAATTTTAAAAATTCTTCATGTGACTCTTACTGCAGCCAGAGCTGAGAACAACTGATGTCTAGTCTCAGCAGATTCAGCATTCAGCATTCCGAATCTAGGAAAGCTGTTAGTAGGGTGTGAGTCTATGACCAGGTATGTTTCTCACTGCCCCAAACCTGAGTAGATACAGAGGAGGCAGGCCCCAAACCTAAGCAGTGAGAAAAAGACCCTCACTTGAAGATTACTGTGTACTCTGTCCATCAGAAGTGACCTGTGAGGGAAGCACCTGCATAGGGGACAAAGGCCCCAGACAGCTACAGAGCAGGTGGTATGGGGTGTAGACATTTGTAGGGAGAGTCCAAGTCAACATTTGAGGAACAGTCCTCTAAAGATCCTAGAGTGGGAAAGATCAGGGATTTTCTTTTGTTTCATTGTTTGTAGTGAGCCACATTTTCAGGGAACTACACATGGCAATGCATCAATTTTTTTAAACAATGGATAAGAACTGTGTGGTTTTTATGGTCTCAGGTGGGTCATACCCACTCCAGAGGGGGCCTGCTTTCCTCAGAAGCCTGAGTACCTGATTCCAGTGAAGATCTCCCCAGTGGAAGAGCCTATGACTCTAGATCTAAGTTCTACCTTGTACCCAGTGAACCTGCAGATTTCTTAAAATGATTGCAGATCAACATTCTGGCTCTGACCCTGGTGCTGAAAGCCATAGACAGGCAGGACAGAGCAGAGAATTTCTTAACAGAACCATGTGCAAATGCTGTGCAGCAGTGGAAGAAAGACCGGTTGCAGGAATTCCTGACTTTTGAGGTCCCCCACCTCCCTGGTCCTCCTAATGAGAAGTGTCCAGCACGACATAGCCACTTTGTTCAGAATTGCCCAGCATGAGGCAGGGCCCCAGCTCTGGAGGAAGATAGATCTGAGTTTGGAGAGTGAGCTCTGGATTGAGAGTAGTCACATGTACAAAATACTACATAAATTTCTAATCCTAGGGATTAAGGGTGGACTTTGGAGTTGCCTGGCCTCAAATACTGGTTCTGCTATTGACTTTCTGTGCATCTCTGGAAAAATGTTTAGTTCTTCTACATTTCTGAGCCTCTAAGTCTCATTCACTAATTGATTCTAAAACATCCCCTCTCCGCCCTGTAATATACTAACATCTCTTTATATGTCTTAGAATTTCATTGGCAAGGCAGGCATTCTTAAACTTTTCTTCCTACTTTAATTTAAAAGAGCTCTTTTAGTATGACTAAAACACTATTTCTAAGTGATAAGAAAGCAGGCATTATGTTTAATTGGCAATGTTTTTTTTTTTAGTGAGATAAAATAATGGTGTGTCTTATAATTGATAACATTTTAGATCCAATGATGTGATGACAGCACTTGTTTCATGGTAATGCAAGAAAAGGAGTCAGTACAGTGCTGGGGGGATAAAGCTAAGAAAGAAGTGGACTCCAGGGAATGTGGACAACGAAAAGTTGGTACTAATGGACTTGGACAAAAGGGGTAGAAAGGAGGTTCTGGAAACATTTTATACCTACAAAATCACAGGAAGCTGTCAAAGATATATAGGGCCCTAGATTTAAATAGGGCTGGGTGGGTGAGTTAAAGACCAGATAGCTATCCCTGGAAATAAAGCTATATGGTATGATTTCTCTTTTAAGGGTTGCATATGTACCCATTTTCCTCATATCACTAAAGGGGATGATGTAGTCCTCTCTTTTTGGAACTGGGCCCTGAAGAGTCACCTTTCCTAAGCCTTGTGTGGCTGAGTATGTTGATGGAGCTATTTACAGGCCTGCCCTGCACCCCAGGTCCTGAGTCAACTCTCAAGGGATGGGAGAGTAGAAATAGCCTAGCCCTATAATCTAGTGGGACTTGGAATGAAGCATTACTGCCAGTCAGGACAATATGTAGAGCCTTGCAGGAATGCTTGAAATATGAGCTTCATCTCTTGGTTTCAATAATTGCTAGAATATGCTTTGGGAACTTGGTTTGGGGTCACTCATTGTGCTTCCTGAGGTGTGCCTCTATAATTGCTTCAGTTCCCCTCAATTTGGTGTGTCCCTAGCCAGAAGACTCCTATTTAATCTTGGTTCTTTTCTTGTCCCCACAGGCCCTGCTGATGTTATTGAGTACAGAAAATCTCTAATTATAATGTCAATAACATCTACTGTGTAAAAATTGAAGAAATTGGAAAAAATATACAGTAGTCCCCTTGATTCATGGGGGATATATTCCAAGACTCCCCATAGATACTTAAAGCTGTGAGTAATACCAAACCCTATACACACTGCATTTCCTATACACACATAGCCATGATAAAGTTCATTTATGATTACCGATAATTAATAATAAAACAGAAAATTATAACAATATACTATAAATTATGTGAATAGTCTCTCTCTTTCAAAATATCTTACTGTAATATTTGCAAACCACAGTTGACCCTGGGTAACTGAAACTGAAAAATGAAACTGCACATAATGAGGGACTATCCTATGTTATATAATTCTCTTATGGGGTATAGTGGATATCCTAATATTGAGGTGTCTAACTCTTTACCCCTAAACTAACTGGACCTGCTGCCTGGGCTTAATTAAATTTCATTCTCTAACTGTGATCACTCTAGAAAATTTTTCCTTCCTCTTCATGTTTACACTGGAAGCCTCATCAGATTCTACCCCAACCCCTAAACCTCAACGACTCTGTATTCTGGTGACTCACCAATCTAGAGACCTAATCCTACACTAGGATAATTATAGCTTCTATAACATGTCTTTTTTTGGGGGGGGTATACTTGGATTATCTCTGGCTCTTGTAATGTTGTCAAAACACTGTGAAGGAAGAAGAAGATGGATGTGCTCTTGGTCTGTTCCATTGTTTTGTAGCCAGGCTTTGAAGAAAAACTCTATGCTGACAATATCGTTGTCTATAGTCTGAAGGTCAATGTCAGTCCCCAGGATGCAACTCTCTGAAAAGTAAGGGAAATAGGAGTTAGAGTGTTTAATTCTTGAATTGTAAATTTTGAAAAGTATAAAATTTTAAATGCACTCATTTTTTTTCCCACTCAATTCTATCCCTAGATATCTAGCCTAGAGACATTCCTGGATAGTATATGAAGAGACTATGCAAAATGGTTAGTATATAGTCTTGTTGTTGTAATTACAAATAATAAAAACCTGGGGCCTCCCTGATGGCACAAGGGGTTAAGTTGTGCACTATGAAGCTATCTTCAGTCACTGTAGCACAAGTTTGATCCCCGGCCAAGGGGGTGATCCTCATGGTGTAGTAGACCTCTCCTGTTTTGCTCACTGCTCCCCTCAGCAGTGTATTTCAGTCAATCTTGCCTGTTCTGCTCCCACTCTGTCTCTGGTGAATCCTCTCACACCCCCCCCCAACCTCTGGCATGTACCCCAGTTCTTATATAAATAAATAAATATTTAAAAAAATTAAAAACCTCAAATGGGAGGCAATTCTAGTGCCTATCAGGAGATTGTTGAAATAAATTAAGGTGTATTCCAATTATTGGATATTATGCAACTGTTAACATAGTAAAGGTCAATGTACTGACAGGGAAAGCTAAGAAAGAATACGTGAGTAAAACACTATAACAGATGTCTATTGTATGAGCCCATTTATATAAAAATAAGACGATTGGCCTAGGTACATACATACGCATGTAAGTACATTTTACAAAGGTCTGGAAGGCTACCACCAAACTGTTAACAGTGGGGCTTCCCTGATGGTGCAAGGGGTTAAGCACCACAGTATGAAGCATCCGCAGTCACTGCAGCACAGAGTTTGATCCCCAGCCAGGGAGGTGACCCACATGAGGCAGCAGACCTCTCCTGTCTCACCTGCTGCTCCCCTCAGCAGCAACCTGTTAACAGTGATCACGAGTGGAAATGGGGCAGAGGTCTGAGATATGTTTTTTTTTTTAAGATTTATTTATTTATGTATACAAGAGCTGGAGTACAGGCCAGAGGTGCGAGGATTCACCAGAAACAGAGTGGGGAACAGAACAGGCAGACTGACTGAAGTACACTGCTGAGGGAGCAGCAGGCGAGGCAGGAGAAGTCTGCTGTGCCATGTGGGTCCCCTCCCTGGCCGGGGATCAAACTCACATTGCTGGGCTGCAGAGGCTTCACAGTGGGGCGCTCAACCCGCTGTGCCATCAGGGAGACCCAAAGAGGTCTAAGATATGTTCCTTTTTTATTATTCATACTTCTATACTGTTTGAATCACATCATAACTATGTATTTTCTATATAAAAAAAACACTCTAGGGTGCAAAACTACCACAAAATTCTATAGCAATACAAGTTAAATACTTAGTTAACAAGGGAAACTTCGGCTTTATGACGTTACACAGTGAAAACACATTCAGTTATTATTTGTTACCAAAATAATCTTTTTTTTTTTAAAGATTTATTTATTTATGCACACAAGCACTGGGGTACAGGCCAGAGGTGTGGGGGGGTGAGAGGAGTCACCACAGAGAGCAGGGAGCAGAACAGGCAGATCAACGGAAGTACACTGCTGA
>JAGFMF010011626.1:4290903-4333450 GCA_019455555.1 Galemys pyrenaicus
CCCCCCCCTGGCCGGCAGCAGGGATCGAACTCGTGCTGCAGTGGCTGCGATTTGCTTCGTAGTGCGTTGCTTAACCCACTGCGCCACCAGGGGAGGCCGTAGAAAGAAACTTTTAAGTAAACAGAAAGTAATAATGAACTTGAGCATATTTACCTGAATAGAAGGTAGAAGAAGTAGTAAAAAGAAGAACTAAACTGATTAGAGTAAGGGCCTTTCATGCTGGTTAGCTTCCAGCAACAAGTTAATCTTCTTATAAATAACATTTATAGAATACATAAAAACAACACAAATGAAACAACAAAAAGACTCTGGGGGTTCTGGAGACTGAAAAATGCAGAATTGGGAGGAGAATTGAAACTTCGAGTAAGTGACAAGCAAGGGATGAGTTCCCTACTTTTTGCACTTTTGTGCTCAGGATGGCCTTAGTTGTGGAGGTAGCAAAAACTCCATTGGAAAGGTCTTTCCATTCCTTTGCCTGGTAATGCCAGGGGCAATTAGGGACTCCAGAAATCTAAGAATGAGGAAGAAATGCAAGAAAGGAGACAGCCAGAGCCAGAACACTCTAAACTGTTTAAATTCAATGCAGGCACCTCGCTGACCCTTGTGCCAAACATGTATGAGGAAAACGGAAAACAGCTCAAAATTTAGGTTTAAAGGATGGAATAGATATTTGAGTCTTTTCCCATTACAGGCCAAAAAAGGTGGTAGTTTGAGTCTAACAAAGTTAAGTGTCTGACAAAATAAGCACTTTTCAGAGTAATATCATAGAATCCGGAGTCTCTATAACACAGCATCTATAAAATACAATCCAAATGCTTTTGTCTTATAGTCAAAGAAAATGACCCAGTCTCAAAGGAAAATAGCCAACATATGAAAACTCCAACATGAAAAAGATGTTAGATTTATCAATGAGATCTTATAGTGGCATAATTATAATCAATGAGGAATAAAAAATATATTCACAATGAACAAAAAGATAGACAATACTGATAGAGAAATGTAAAATAAAAAAGGACCAAATAGGAATTTCAGAACTGAAAAATACAATATCTAAACAAAAAAATTCACCACAGGGGTTCAACAGCAGAATTTAGAAGCGAGAACAGTCAGTGAACTTACAGGTGGAACGATAAAGGTGATCTAATCGGAAGAAGAGAAAGAACATTTGGACAAAACCAAACAAATAAAATCCTAGAGTTTTGAGGGGTTATGGAACAATTTAAAAAGGTTTAATGTATGAGTAATTGGGATTTAGGAAGAGAGGAGGAAGGGAAGGAGATAGAAAAAAATTTGGAAAAAATAAAGGCAGAAAATTCCCAAACTGGGTTAAGGGTATAAATTTACAGATTCAAGAGTTCAGTGTACACAAACAAGAAATTCATGCCTAGTCATATCATTGTAAATCTCCTGAAAAACAAACATAAAGATAAAAATCTTGAAAGAAGCTGAAAAATAATCCTTTATATACAAGGGAAAGTGATTTAAGGACTGTGACTTTTAATCAGAAGCCATGGAAGGCCAGTAGATGGTGGAACATTTTCAATGTGCTGGGAAAAAAAATTCCATCAACCTATAATTCTGTGTACAAGGATAATATCTTTCAAGAATAAAGGTGAAATAAACATTTTCAGATAAAAAACAACTAAGAAAATTTGCTACCACCAGAACCATGCTACAAAAGATACTAAATTTCTTTGAGTTGAAGGAAAAGACAAAAAGATACCTAAGGAAAAGCTGGACCTTTAGGAATGAATGAATTTGGAGATAGTAAATAAAAAAGATTTTTTCTCTTAGTTTCTTTAAAACATGTTTAAAGCAAAATTTATAATATTTTCTAGTGGTTTATAATGTAGATGTAACAAACAGGACAACTATAACATAAAAGACTGTGTATCTCTGTGTGTGTGAGGGTATAAATGGACCTACATAGCTGTTTTTATATTTTACATAAAATAGTACTACATTAATTGAAAGTAGGTTATTAAAAAGTTTTAAGATACATTTTAATTCTTATGAGGATCCTCATTTTATGTGACGTGATACTGATTCTAATAGATTGAAAATTTAAGGATATATGTCATAATCCTACAAAAGACAGATAAATTAAAATAGAATTCTAAAAATAATAATCCAAAAGAAAGCAGAAAAGTAGGAAAAAGACAAATATGACTTGGAGAAAACACACAAAAAAGTAAGATGATAAATCATAGTCCAACCATACCAATACTTAAGTAGATTTTAATGGACTACACTCTCCAAGTGAAAGGTAGAAAGATTAGCAGAACTGATAAAAATAAATCCAGTTATATTGTGTCTATGAAAAATGCACTTGAAGTATGAAGATAACATTGGTTGAAAGTAAGTCAACAGGAAAGATGAACCACAAATACATTGAGACCTAGGAGAAATAAAAATGTATGTCCATACAAACACTTTTGTATGGATATTTAGAGCAGCTTTATTCACAACAGTCAAAAACTAGAAACAAACAAAGTGTCTATTTACAGGTGAATTCATATACTACTGCTCAGCAATAAGAAGAAACTACTGATATAAACATCAACATCTCAAAATATGAATGAAAAAAGTCAGACAAAGAAGCATATACAGCATAATTCAATTTTTACAGAACGCAAATGAATCTACAAAAAGTAAAGCAGTGGTGTATGATGGGATGGAGGGATGGAGTGTAAATGGGTAAAAGGAGATTTTGTGGATGATGGAAATGTTCTGTATCTTGATTGAGGTTATGGTTTGTGGACATAATACAATTGTCAAAACTCAAAATTTATTGAGGTAAAGTTGATTTAGACCTTTCTACCCGCTTTGAAGATTATAAGGTCCAAATCTCTACAAAAGAATGTTTACATTCAGTTTTTAAAAACAGAAGTTGCCATTTTTTTTTTTTTCTGAGACCAGGGCTTCTGTTAATAAAATAAACAAATATCTCTCTGCGTTAAAAATCTGTAGGTAATAAACACAACACTGGTTCTAATTTAGTCATAATGCCACAGGGAAATGATTTAATGCAGTTATCAAAGAAATTCAATGAACACTGCATTTTCTGGTCTATTTTCTAAGATACTGAAAGGGCAAAAAATCAATAGGATGAGTTTGACAGTGCACTGAAGCATGAAGCATAAAAGAGTTTCTTTATTTTTGAATCTTTTAGGAAGCAATGAATCTTTATCTTCTATGTTTGGGTTGTTAACATTTGGTGTTTCCTGAGAACACATATGGGTAAAATACCTTTCTAAAAGAGCTGGACATCGATCCCTGGCAAAGTCTAGGAGGAAATATTAAACAGATGGTTTCTGAGCACTTAGAAAGGGAACCTGATATCCTTGTGTACAAGGTTGAGCAATGCAGGCTGGCTGACAGCATCATTAGGTTGATTTGTAACCCATTCAAAGACTGACATACCCAGGGGGTGCAGGGTGCTGTCAACCTGGACAGATGCCCTCTGGATGCCAAAGTGCGCTGGTCACAGTGCCATTTTAGCCTCGGCGTATTTATTACTTAGTCATTCTTTAGAATGCTATTAAAATTTTTAATTGTATGTAACTGAACACAGGCAACATAGACATAAGCTATGAAGCATAACAACAAATGACCATTCCTGAGTCCTTTATTCAAAATAAGAGGCAGAATATCACACATACATCTGTATGCTTTCCCCTGATATTCAAGGAAAAACCTTGACATTCTGAATTTTGTTTTTTATTATTCCTTTGTTTTAAAAGTAATTTTATTACTGTAAAAACACTTTTTTACTTTCTCTTAGCTTGTGTTTTAGTAAGAGGTATCATATTGTATAATCTTGGTTATATGCTTTTTTAAAAAAAGTTTTATTTATTTACACATACAAGAGCTGGGGTACAGGCCAGAGTCCAGGACGGTGAGAGGATTCACCAGAGACAGAGAGGGGAGCAGAACAGGCAGACTGAATGAAACACACCACTAAGGGCAGCAGCGGGCGAGGCAGGAGAGGTCTGCTGCACCATGTGGGTCCCCTCCCTGGCCGGCAGCAGGGATCGAACTCGTGCTGCAGTGGCTGCGGTTTGCTTCATAGTGTGTTGCTTAACCCACTGCAACACCAGGGAGGCCCCTGTTATATGCTTTTATCTCAACATTGAGAAGATTTAACCACACTGTTGTATGTAGCGTGGTTTACTAATGAGGGTGAGAATTTTTCTTATGTTTATTTGCCACCTGGATTTCCTCTTCTGTGAAATGGCTGTTCAGAGCTTTTGCTCATTTCAAAATTGGATTTTTAAAAAATGAATTTCAGACATTTATTCTGTATACCTACTCTATTGGTCATATGAATTGGAAATATTGTTTTGATTTCTTTCTTTATGGTGTATTTTCATGATCAGAAATTCTTAATATTAAAGAACACAGAGACCTCAACCTTTTATGGTTATTAAACTTTATGTCTCATTTAGGAAATCTTCCTCCTCCTTCTTACCTCTGGTCATAAAAATTTTCCCTATATTTTTATAAGACTTTTATTTGACATATAGCATTGTGTAAATTTAAGGTGTATGATATATTAATTTGACACATTTGTATATTTAATTCCATTGCCATTGTAGCAATAATTAGCACTTTATCATATTATATCATAGTATTCATATTATTCTTTCTTTCTAGTGGTTGGATTAATTAAGTTTGAGTCTCTGAGCAAGTTTGATGCCTATATTTACTATATTGTGCATTGGTTCACTGGGGCTTATTTACTACAGCACACTGCAAGTTTGTATGCTTGAACAACATCTGTCCTGACCCTAACCCCCATGATTTGTGTTCACAGCAGTGTGAATGGCACAACAGACCTCTCCTGTCTCTCCCGCTGCTCCCTCAGCAGTGTACTTTAGTTAATCTGCCTGTTCTGCTCCCCGCTCTGTCTCTGATGAATCCTCTCACCTCCTGCGACTCTGGTCTGTATCCTAGCTCTTGTGTGCATAAATAAATAAATCTTAAAAAAAAGTAGTAGCCATCCTATTGGGTGTAAGTGGTTTCTCAATGTAGTTTTGATTTGCATTTTCATTATGATGTTAGTGCTGAGCATCTTTTCATGTGCTTAGTAGACCTCTGTATCACTTTCTTAGAGAAATGTTTATTCTAGTCCTTTGCCCATTCTTCAACTGGGTTGTTTGCTTTTTGATTGCTGAGTGTTAAAAGTTCTCAATATATTCTGGAGGCTAATCCCTTAACAGATATGATTTGCAAATATTTTCTCCCATTCTCTGGGTTGCCTTTTTTGAGATAAAGTCTTGAAGTTATCTTTTATTTATTTTTATTAAAAATATTTTTGAAGTTATCTTTTAAACACATCTACAATATCATGAACCTGGAACTTTCCTTGTAGATTCTTTCTCCCTTTGAAAAATAGGAGACAGATATATTTTATTATTGATGATCATGGTTGCCAGAGTTTAAAAAATTATAAACATATTCAATAAGTGTTGAATCAATTAATAGTACTCATGGGTTATGAAGGGCAGCAATGGGTGTTTGGATATGTCCCTATTTGAGTTTGAAGTCAGAGAGGGTAACCAAGTAATTTGATTTTTTCCAATCAAGAAATATTTATAAAAAATCTACTATGTATCAGGCAGAATGATAAATGCTGATGATACAAAGATGTTAAGACTTAGTCTGATCTTTAGGTCATGTCTATCTGCATCCTGATATTAAAAACAAATCTCAGAAACTTCAAACAACATACAAAAATTTCTAAAATATAAATAATAAGAACAGCTAACATTTTAAATGAGGATTTATTTTGTACTAGGTAATTAACATGTATGATCTCATTTAATCCCCAAAATTATTGCATGGGAATTAAAAGGCTTAGACAGACTAAGTACCATGCCCAAAGTTATATAACTCATATAGAACTGAGATTTAGACTTAGGCTAACTAGTTCTGGAGCACTTAACCTTCTGAGGATAAGAGAGGTTGATGTTGCTCATCTCTTAAGGATATGAAGATAAAATAAAACATTAATGGAATAAAGGAAATCCTTATTAGGAAAGCAAAGGCAAACTGGGGAAGATTTCAAATTGTGAACATACATACACTTAACCCACAAAGAGGAATTACAAGCAATTGATAGGATGATGTATAATTTATAAGCAAATAAGAAGTTACTGGAAGAATCATCAGTAGTGACAGAGGGAGAAAGCAGCTTTCCTGCATTTAAAAGCTCTTCTATACAGCTCTAATCACTAACAACTCTAAATAAAGGTATCAGGAGGCCTCAGGGTACTCTGATCTCTGCCATTAGAGACAGAATAAATTCTTTCTGGAGATGGTCACTGGCGGAGAAATGGACACAGTCCATTCCTGATCTATTCTGGAATGGTCAATGAGAAAGGAAAAGAGCTTCTGTCTCACAGCTTCATTTGGAGAATTCACCCAGAAGGACTCTGACTGGTGGCCTATGATTGCTTCACCGGGTCATGGCCCACTCTGTTACCAGGAATGTAGAGGTGTTACCAGAGAAAGAAATGTAGGACAAGTTGGGCAGATTAAGAGTAGCTTCCACAGCATCACTGTCTCTAATTTATTCAACAAATAATCTAGGCTATGCTATACACTGGGACACAGAATTGACTAAGACAAATTTCTATTCCCAAGGGACTTACAGTTGAATGCAGAGAGAAAAGATATCACATCGTTCCCAATTTAGTAAAGCAATTTTGCATGGTATATAAGAAGTGTCAAATTGTGTGGTGCAGACCATAGTGAAATGGCTGTTCTAAGAAGAAAATCAATACACTAATCACAAATATGAATTAGATATTTATGGATGGGGAGGATTTGACTTGAAGAAGATAGGGGAAGGAATTCAGAGGAAAGAAGCTGGAATTCAGAGGAAAAGATGACCATGAGGAGGAATGGAGAGAGAAAGGACAATCATGAGAAAACTGATTTGAAAAATGCAGTGTGTATATTGGTGAGAGCTCATAAGCCCCATATGGCTGATTATCTTTCTTCCCCAACCAGAATAGTGTCAGTGGTCTCATGCTGCTAGCAGGATCCATGTATATCAGAATTTGACAGAAAGTATACCAAACCCCTGACATAATTAGGGGGCAAAAGGAAGTGCGGGATCAGGAGGAGATCACATGGGACTGGGAAGTGTTGTTGGGGAGGTACCCACTGTCAGATACCCAGTCTGTACCATTGATAACTGCCAAAATACTGTTGGAGGGTGAACCACAACTTGAGTGTTGGATAAACTGAAAAACTATCAAATTCATAATTTAGGAATCTCTATTTAATTTCCTAACTGAAATATATTCCTAAGTTTCTATTGCCCTTAAATGAAATCCAAATGTGTTAGAATAGGTTTAGGGCTTATTGCTCTTCTTGATCTAATGCTTGCCTACCTTACAGGCTCACCACAGGCTCTGTCTTATTAGGCCTCATTCTTAGGGGATTATGGGTAGCTCTCTCCAAAAGTTGACTGTGTCTTGCTTTCTCATGCTCCTGGGTGTTTTTTTTTGTTTTCTTTTGTTTTTTTAAGTGCCCCTTGTTCTTTGTCTGCTTGACTAATTCCTTTAGACTCAGTTTGAGTATTTTATCTTCTAGGAAATGTAAGATTATTGGTGATTTATGTGATTATGGGAGCTTTGTGTAGGATTTATAGACAGGGATCTGGGCCGTGTCTGCGGGTGGAGGAGTGCACATTGGGGACACCCGGGTTGGAAATGTGGCAACTGAGAACCCATTCTAGGGAGCATGTAGGAGGCAGGATATATGTGAGCTGAGATTCTAATCCCCTGCATATGTTCCATTGTTTTATCAAATTTTACTTATAAAACACAAATTAAAAAATGAAATTATTAAGAATTTCAAGACAACAACCAAACAGTGCCAAGCACAACCTGTATGACTACTGCTCACAAACCCATTAAGCTAGCCCTGTATATACATATGTTCATTCAGCAGTGGTCATTATAGAAAATGTAATAAACCAAATTGTTTGTTAATAAGTCACTACACAAATAAATGATGGTATATATACACAGTAAAAAAAATCATGTCGCCAATAAAAAATGAGACAAATCAATAGGCCCTGACATAAATAGCTGTTGAACAAAGTTATAGGATATTTTGTATATTATGATCCCATTGAAATATCAAATACTTACTTGTGTATTTGTATCTCTCTATATAAAGAAACATTGTGGGATACCCTAATCTCTGATGAGAAAAGGAAGGAGAGTTTACTTTTTATGCCCATAATGTTTCTGAAATGAAAAATATTAAAAAATTCAACACCTAGAGGTCTGACCCACATAATGGAATCTGTTTATCTTAATTTATCAGTTAAGAACATAAAGGCCATGGAAAATAATTCATGATATATAAACGATTACTCAATAAGGTTTTTACCATTTCTCCCACCTTTTAACTCTTACCGTCATTGCTGAGCTCTTCTTCGACAGGGGATGCTGAGTCCGCACATTCTTGGACTCCCTTTTTGATCTCGACAACCTGCAGCCTCCTGACCCTCATGAGGTCAGTATCTTTTAAACCTTCCTCCAACTGTTTGACTACCTCTTTTCCAGGCTGGGAAGTCAGAACAGTAATCTGGAATAAATCCGAGAATCAGTGTGTCGACTTTCTCTGATGTACAAAGAAAGGAACAAAACAGGTTGACTCTGGAGAATAAAAACAGCAGAAGTCTATGCAAGTGTCTTTAGCCTTTAGGGAAAATAAGGGATTTGAAGTGTAACTAAGAAATCAAGTTTCGTTTGACAGATTCTGGTGGGAGAGATACTCATGGGACCCTTCAAGTAGGCTGAACCTAACCCAGAAAGTGACCAGTTAGAAGCCATCCTTCCGGTATTTTATTTTTTAAAGATTGCTCGAAACACTGGCAGTATTTCTTTTGCTCAAAAATGCGTTGATATTATGAGGAAACAAAGGAAATAGGATCCTTAAATCCCACTAATTAAATATATATGAGGTTTTAGAGAGCTTATCCTTGGCTTTCTTACAGTGGTACTTCTATGTGGATTTATTTCTTTGCTCACTCTTGATCCTGTGGAGCTGTTTCTTTTGCTCTCTTGACTCTAAATGAACTCATCCTTGACCAATATAGGAATTTAGGTGTTTGTGTATAATTTGTACATTTTATTCTACTTGAATGAACATATTATATTGTTTCATTGTCAATTTTGTCTTGAATCTGAAACTCTGGAAGGGAAGTAGTAGATATATGTAATTCTTTTTTTGTACCTAGACATTTTTGATGGATTGAAGAGGGTACAGATGAAAACACGATTATTTTTTAACTCACCTGTTTACTGCTTGAGGTTATGAGACTGCTAGCATTTTAATTTCAATTTAATACATTCAATGTATCCACAAAAGGACTTACGTGTGTGTGTTATATCCAAAAGTAGGTTTATTATAGGTTTATTATAAAAAAAAGAGGAAAGAAGAAGACACCTGCCCAGACACAAGCTGCAGGAAATTCTGCTGCTGTTGTTTTGCAAAGGGAAAGGGGTTGTGAAAAGAAATGCCTGTGTGAGCAGGAGAGATACATGACTTATATCTTTAAGATTGCCTTAGTCTGGTACTAGAAATTCAGCATTTTTTTACCTTTGCTAATCACAAGCAAAAGTACTAAATTTGTTGCTAAGATTTGATTAAAAACAATTGTAAATTTTTAATATAAAAATACACACCAATTTAAGAAGTTTAAAGTTTGCCTTCCAGGTCCCCCAAATCCTGAGGCAGATAGCATATTCAGATTTTATTTTGATTTCAGTTTTTCTTTATAATTCACTTCAGTTCATATCTTTAAAGCTCCCCTCTGTGGCTAGCTCTGTATTAAGAATTGCACAAGTTATACAGGAAAGAAGGAACATGTCTCTTGCCTGCAGGGAATGAAAAATCAGCTTTGAAAATTACCTTCCTATTAATATAAAAGAGAACACCATATGGATGATAAATAATGAAGCATCTACATGGACCGAAGTGGGAGTGTGGCTTAGAGTCCTACGATCAGCATCTCTTACCTCCACGGAAGTGCAGGTCAGAGCTGTACCTGCGGTCACATGTCTGCTGTACTGCTTGAACTGCTGCAGCCCGTCCTCTACTGCCTGCTGCAGAGAAGTCCTTTGTGGTCTGAAACAACCTTCTCTCTGCAACATGTGGAGTTCTGAGATGCAGGCCTGCAACCTCGTAAAGTTTCCTTTCACTTGCTGCAGAGAAAAAGGAATAAAAGATATGTTTGGTTATACTTTGATTTGTTTCAGATTAATTGGCAATTGAATTTCATTATCAATCACTCCTCAGGAGTATGTTCCTTTTCTGAAAATCTGTTTATGTGAGCAACATCTAATGAATACCTACTGTGTTCTAGGCATTCCCATAGGCCAGAAGAGGGGAAATTGTAGTCAAAGATCTTTGATTATGTGGAGTTACCAGAAATATGAAAGGAAGTACTTTAACTCATTTTCTCACCCAAAGGAAAGAAGGGTCTTAATATAATTCTTAATATAATCTTTATTTCTCAGTCTGTTTAGGCACTGGGAACGTCTGTGTTCAAGAGTGATGTCTCCTGAGAATTGAGGATTTTAAGGGAGGGGTGTGTGTGATTATTTCAGAATTGATAAGGTCCAAACTAATTTGTTCCTCAGAATTGCTTCAGTAAAGAACAGATGCTTGGCTTAGTCTGCAGTCAGTCAGGAAGCCAACACACAAACCTCTTGGTTACCCTTACCTTCTTTTACAAAAACTTGTGCTCAGGAAGTGATCTAGTACAATCTGTACTAGGTCCATGTTACTTCTCCTAGGGTATACATATTTTTAGGTAAAGGGGGAATGAAAATTTGTAATACTAGTTATTTATTTTTAAGATTTATTGATTTATGCATTCAAGAACTAGGGTACAGGCCTATGATGGACTATTTAAAAGGATTCCAAGCATTCATAGTGGGGGGGAATGTAGGGGAAAATTATATTTTGGATGAGGAAACTCCTAACCAAAGAGCAGAACTGAGCAAATTTTGCAAAATGCACATAATTTATGAGCAAGAACTACAATGCTCTAGAGTACAAAGACTGCTTAAGTCAGTTCCAGCTTCTTCATTCCATAACTGCTTACTTTTATTATATGCTGCTGTCCAAATCTCTGGACACAAGAAATAGGACATAATCCTTATACAAAGAGACCGTGCAATCCAGAAAGAAAGACAACAAACCCATTCAAGACAGACATGAGAACTTCTGAGATCACAGGTATAGACTAGTAGCCTTTCAACACTTTTTCTCATGTATCTCTGAATAGATTATGAAAAACAATATATTCCTTTATACATTTTTTAAACATTTATTTATTTATGCATACAAGAACTGGGGTACAGGCCAGAGTCGTGGGAGGTGAGAGGATTCACCAGAGGCAGAGCGGGGAGCAGAACAGGCAGATCTACTGAAACACACTGCTGAGGGGAGCAGCAGATGGGCAGGAGAGGTCTGCTGCGCCATGTGGATCCCCTCCCTGGCCAGGGATTGAACTTGCGCTGCTGCTCAGTGGATGCTTCATGGTGAGGCTCTCAACCCACTGCGCTACCAGGGAGACTCTCCTTCATACATTTTTTAAGTTGACATCTAGATCTTAAGTGTCTATGTGTAAATAGTTGCTATTTTAAATATAAAAACTATCACATCACTCTTTAAAACATAATCCAATAGACTCTAAATACCACAGCAATTTGATACTATTATTCAGTTCGTTTTTTTTTTTTACAAATGTAAATTACAATGTTCCTTTTTCTCCTTGAACTCATATTTCCATTTTACTTTTGTCAGAGTTTGGTCATAATGTAAGAGACTTTTTGGCTGTCAATATTTTATTGATCATCCTTTCATACTTCTCTGCATCAAAATTAGCTATGTATTACAATATTTTTATTTGTTATGGCCATAGGCTCTCAGGAGTCATCTATATTGCATTATTATTAGAATTATTATCAAATACAACCAATCAAACCAAGTGTATTAACAATTTTGATAAATAATTATTGGCAGTAAGCATAAACTTTCATTAGAAATGCATGTTTTAATGGCATGGACATGCTGGGTTCTGTCTTCAATTAGTTCAGGTTTGTGTGAGTAAATAAATGAATTACTTAGTGTTAAATGACACAACATTCAATCAAGCTATTCCTAGTTTCTATTATTTTAATTGTGAGAAGACTTGTTCTCATAAATATAAAATTGGATGTCAACGAAAGTGTCAAGTTCCTTCTAAGTTACATACCAAAAATAATGTAAAGATCTACCAATAAAAATTGATTTTATGACCCATCAGATGCTACTTAATTTTGTTCTCCTTTAGTTTTGTTAACATTGGAAGCTACCTAGCTGAAAATAGATTTTTAACCAAGTTATTTACTTTCTTATACTGATACCAACATTTTGAATTATTCCTTTTTTTTTTTGGTGCTTCTGGAAGTTTTAAAACCGCATATTAATTCATCACAGTAAAATTTAGAGTGAATAAAAGATAGACCTTCTCAAAAGACCTACTTTTTATTTTGGATTTTCTTAATGAAATGAAAAAAGGGTAAATTGTGAAAGGGATGGCAGAGAGGTGAAGTAGCCTTATATCCTCATATAGGCATACTTAGAGAAATTTTAGAAAAGAATAGGAACTAAGGGTTTGTTTAACTCTGGGAAGCCTTCTTGAACCCTGGTGGTATATGTATTCTGGTTTGAACAGACTAGCATAGAATATAGGTGCTTTAGAAATTTAGAAAAAGAATAAGGTAAGTGTTGTTAGAAGGAAGGTGAGACTGAGCTGAGAACTAGAAGAGGAAGATTTGTGGAAAGCCTACAGTACACTGTTGAGGGGGATATAGATGGGCAGAACATTCAATATAAGGTTGAAGATGAATATTATGTGCCAGAGAAAATGATGAATTTTGATTACAAGAGTACTACCAACACTCCTTGTTGAGGAATAGTGGGCATTTTAAGTTCCAAACCTGGTTATCCTTTTACTGGTTGTAAGTTCTTAAGTCTAAATTTCTTCAACTAGATATTTCCAATGGAAATAATCTCAAATTGTGAGTATTAAATGAGCTAATTCATGGCACAGAGTATGCACTCAGTGTTATCTGTGGTCATTACTTTCATCACTATCAAACCCTAAAATCATTTAAGGCATCGCTGATTACACAGAAGGGGTTTCAATTGCCTTAACAGTCCTGTTCTATAACTAGTAAATGAGTGAAAGAAACATGTATCTATGTAAATGACTTGGATATATTTATATTATATGTATATTAAAAAGTTCTTATGTTAAGTGCTTATGATATATTAGTCACCTAAAAAATATAACTTCTGCTTTCTACTAACTTTACAAACAGGTGAGATAAATAGCCTTAGAATACAAAGAGATAAGAATCAAAATAGCATGACATTTTCCAAAGCATGTTGACCATTTATTGTATATTTAGCCTACTAGAATATAAGCTCTTTTAAAGGAGCTGACCTCTCTCTTCATTGCTTAGGATAATACCTGGAACACAGTTGGTATTAAAAAATTCATTTTTGAATAAATGAATGCATATATAATAAATTCTAGGGGGGTAAAAAAGTAAGTTAGAAAATAAAAACAGGGCCTCCCTGGTGGCGCAGTGGGTTAAGCAACGCACTATGAAGCAAACCGCAGCCACTGCAGCACAAGTTCGATCCCTGCCCCTGGCCAGGAAGGGGACCCACATGGTGCAGCAGACCTCTCCTGCCTTGCCCGCTGCTCCCCTCAGCAGTGTACTTCTGTTGATCTGCCTGTTCTGCTCCCTGCTCTCTGTGGTGAATCCTCTCACCCCCCACACCTCTGGCCTGTACCCCAGTGCTTGTATGCATAAATAAATAAATCTTTAAAAAAAAAAGAAAATAAAAACTTAAACAAAAAACTTATACGTTATCTTTGTAACTTTTTTGGCAGCTTTTTTAGGAATCTAAATTATTCAAAAATAAAAAAGTTCACTGAAAAAAATAAACCAGAAAAATGATAGGGAGATAAGGGATATCTTGTGGTAGAGAAGGTATTTCTAAATATGATAATAAAGGTAGAAAACCATAAAGGGAAAACATAAAAATTAAAATTTTCTGTGACGGGAAAGAGAATATGAATAAAGTTAAGGATAAACAACAAACTAGGAAAATATTTACAACTATATGATTAATAATGATATTAATATCCTTAATATGTAAAAAGCACTTACAAATAAGTAAACTAGATATCTGAAACTCATCTTACTAGTAACTAACAATATACACTATATAAATTACAAGTATCTTTTAAATGTACAGTTGATTAATAAGGAGTTAAATTCCCAGGTATCAAAGTGAGGAGAAAGAGGAAGCAGGAATCACAGTATTAAATAGGTATAAAATCTTGGCTTTGCTTGTTGATCTTTGGGACCTTGGGTTTTGTCTTTCAAGAGAGCAGGAGATAAGGTTTTAACCTTACATAAGGGGAGGGTTGGGACCATCCTCACCTAAAGTTAAGACTGTAACAAAGGTTATCTTCTTAGTGAAAAGGTGGGCTTGAAGAATGTATCTGCTAGTAAAGGGAGATAACAATAAAGTTTGCTGACTGATGTCAGTTCTGAATAGAAATAAAAATTGCTCTTGAAAACCAGAAACCACATGCCTCCCTTTCATTTGTTTTTCAGATCTGGTTTTACCTGTATGACCTACAAAACTGAACATGGTGCTGGGTTGCTAGCACCTCAGGGACCTGACTCAAGCAAAATCAAATCCTCTTTGGAGGCATACTTCCTAAACTGAGGCCTCACAGAATTCTCACACATTAAGATCAATTAAACTTAAGCTCACAATCCAAAATTATAAAAAGAAAGAGGAAACAAATATCATATATGAGAGTCAGCAGAAAGAACAAATATCAACCATTTCAGATATTGGAATTATCAAATTTACTTAAGTACTTTTAAGATTTTAAAGAATTAAGTGGGAATCGAAACCATGGACAGAGTAAAAAACTATCCAAAAAATGATAAGGTATATTAGAAATATTACAAAGCAGAATTTCTAGAAACTAGAATTGAAATAAAAAGATAATTAATGAATTAACTGACAGATTAAATACTACTTAAGAGAATTATTGCACTGGAAGATAAAACAAAAAAAATACTACAGAAAAAAGACAGAGACAAAAAAGGGAAAATATGAAAAACATGTTAAGAGAAATGGAAGAAAAAGTGAGACTTAATATTCATCTAATCAGAGTCTCAAAAGGATGGAAGAGAAATATAGGAAAAAGGCAATATTCAAAAAGATGCGAATGGGAATTGTCAATGGAAAAGCATGACTTTCATTTTCATAAAGCACAACAAACCACAAGTAGGAGATATAAACAACAAAAAAATCTATATTTAGACACACTAAAGGGAAATAAAAAGATCTGTAAATCAGAGATTTAAAAGATTATTTACCAGAAACAATTATTAGACTGATTGAAGTCTTATGAATAGTAACAATGCTTTCCAGAAGGCAGTAGAATAATATCCTTAAAATGCCAAGAAAAAGAAACTTTCAATCTAGAATTATTAATTCAGTAAAACTATCACCGTAGATATATATTTTTTAAGATTTTTCTTTCTTGAGCTAACAAGCAAGGTAAGTCAGGTGGATTTTGGATATGGGAACTGAGTTGTTTGTACACAAGTGAAACTGGCTAACTTGTGCTTGTATTTTTCCAGTTTTTGCTGTTTCTCAGCAAGGGTTTCTTTTTGACAACGAAGAAAATCTAATATCTGAGTGAGTCGCTTCATCTAGTCCTGTCATCTATTTCAGGTGCCAAACTGCCATTGTAATTTGCCAGCAACATAGAAACATCCTTTATGGTGTTAGAAATCCTTTCTCCAGACTTCTTATCTGTTATTTTATTTAGTAGAAATACTTGTTGGACTTCAACTGGCAAAGAAACTATTCTTCAACTGTTGCCTTCTCACTGGTGGGACGAAGATAAGCAAAGTGCTGGGAGCAACTTTTGGTAAGTGTTGTTTTTTTTTCTCTTCTTAAATTTCTTCATTCATTCATTCATTTATTTATTTATTCTTACAACACTTGCTTTTTTCCCAGGTATACTCCCCATGGAATTTCCAACACTAATTCACCTGTGCACCATCACCATAGTCCCTTGTGCTCTTCCCATCCTTGCCTGAATCCCACTCCCTCCCTCTTCCCTGCAGAATGTCTCTAATTTGTAGTTGTCTGTTTATTAAGAGTTAAGGAATGCCCTTTATTTTTCCTTTCCTCTTGCTTGCTGGCACACAGTGGCCATCAGATAGTACCTGTGCTGCAGGTAACAGGAAAATGGAGCAAAAAGCTGGAAGCATGGTTCCTTTTTGATTATGGAGTGGCCATACCAGCACTAGCATGCCTAATTTGAGAGAAATAAATTATCTATTTAAGTCACTCTTGTTCTATGGTTTCTATTACAGTGGAACATAATCTTATCTGACTCAATGCTACAAAAAAATTGTACTTTTTGGGGGTATGTTTTGGGAGGAACCAACAGTAAAAATGTGTTTCCATAAGCCAACTTTGCAAAAGTCAAAAGATTATATACTTCTCTGCATGTAAATTTTCTAAAATATGAACATATTTTTAATAAAAAAACACTACATATATTTTTATTTTGAAAGCCAAAAATCTTTAACTTGTCATCTTTAATAAAAAACTTTATTTTAATTAATTAATTAATGCATAGAAGAACTAGGGTATAGGCCAGAGGTGCAGGGTGTGAGGGGATTCACCAGAGACAGAAAGGGGTGCAGAGCAGGCAGATTTACTGAAATGCACTGCTGAGGGGAGCAGCGAGCCAGACAGGAGAGGTCTGCTGCTGAGTGGTGATCAAACTGCTCAGGGTTGCCTCCCTGAGTGGGGATCAAACTCAGGCTGCCACAGTGGGCTATTCTGGTGATGGCCATGAAACTTAACCCCTAGGCCACCAGGGAGGCCTCTAATTAAAAAAAAAAAATTAAAATGACCTCCTGATAGCTCTATCAAGAGAAGACAATAATCTTTGGGAAAAGGAAGTGACCTAATAAGGTTTAAAGATATTGTCAGTTTGAGTACTAGAAAACTCTTCCAAATGCAATGGTTTTAGATATAATGAAATTCATTTGTCTTTCACACAGTACTCGAGTGATAGTAACACTTACTGTAGGACACTTCTGGTGGATGGAAGTAAATCAAATGACCAAGGGGATAAGAGGATACTTCTGGCTTGCTGTAGCAGGGGGCCATGCATGCAATTCATCCAAAAGATGGCATCATTTAGAAACAGCTATATAGAAAGTATGCTAAACACCCTATGCTTTTTATCTCTTGAAAATGGAATCTGATCTCTCAGGAATTCACTCCTAATCACTCTAATCACTTTAATTTTGGAAGTGACTTTAAAATGCAAGCTTTGCAGAAACATTAATTGCCTAGGATCTGAAGAACTCATATAACTTGGCCGAGAAACAATGTCTACATATCAAAGGTTGATGATAGATGAATGCTACAGAAAGTCTTACATTGTTCTTAGCTTCATTCCTCATGAATTACCTAGGCCATTTTGCATCCAGTAATAACTAGTTGAGAGCTAAGTTTCCAAATCAGAAGATGAGGTCAGGGACTTAAGGGGAACTGTTAGATAAAGAGGGTGAGAGTGGATGATAGGAACACAAAGTTCGGTGCCCCTGAGCTGGAATTCTGCAATTACCTATAATCTATAGTCGGAGTGCTAAGTCCCAGAACTTCCCTTCCTACCTCTTCCCTAGGGGGGAAGTTTGGGGTTTCCATTGTAGGAGATTAAAATGTGCTCTAGGAAGTTCCCACACTGCAATGTGGGGTTTCTTTCTAGTGAATCAGGTACTGAAGTTGACTATAACTGCCTTAGGTCACCTGGCAGTGTTTCAAGGTGCAGAGTGGGGTCCTTGATTAAGGTCAGTGGGCTTTGTGCAAAGGTGGAAGTTGAGATGAATGGGTCAAGGACTAATGGATGCTCATTATGTTTCTTTCAACTTTTTGTGTAGACTGGTGGAACAAATATGCCTCATGGGCATTTTCTCCCTAGGTCTACATAGCGTGTTTTCCTTGGTCTAGGCAGTTTAGGACAACTCTGACAGATGTCCCATTGGAGGTCAGTTGAAAAAAATAAAAATATAGTTTTCAGGTCAGTGATTTTCAAAAATCTATTTATCAGTAGAACTCCCTTTTATAAGAAATAAAAAATTACATGCTCTCCACATTCTTTATATTTGTTTTTTTTTAAAGATTTATTTATTTATGCATACAAGAGCTGGGGTACAGGCCAGAGGTGTGGGGGGGGGGCGGTGAGAGGATTCACCACAGAGAACGGGGAGCAGAACAGGCAGATCCACTGAAGTACACTGCTGAGGGGAGCAGCGGGCACAGCAGGAGAGGTCTGCTGTGCCATGTGGGTCCCCTCCCTGGTTGGCAGCAGGGATCGAACTTGTGCTGCAGTGGCTGCGGTTTGCCTCATAGTGCGTTGCTTAACCCACTGCGCCACCAGGGAGGCCCACATTCTTTATATTTGTTAATATATCAAATGTATTTTTAAAATTTTTCATTTTTACATATTTATTTTCAATACATAATATTTCACATGGTTTAAATTCAAACATTACAAAAGCATATGTAGAAAAAAGTCATCTTCCCCAGTTTTATCCTTCAGTTAGCCAGGAGTTTCCTGGAGACAGTATTAATAGAGATATTTCTTTGCATGAAAAAAATACATGATTAATTTTATCTTTCTTACCAAAAGAGAAGAGACTATGATACCCTTTCATATCTTGATTTTGTTGCATAGTGTATTTGAGCAATCATTTCATTCAATAGATAAACTCTTTTCACATTTATCACTGTTAGTATTCCATTAATGGATGGAACATAATTTTATTTAATCTGTCCCCTATTGCTAACATAATATGGTTTTCAACTTTTTGCTGCTTACAAACAATGATGGGAATATAGTCTTGTATGTAATTCATTTTGCACATGTGCAAATGTACCTGTAGGATGTTTCTAAAAGTAGACATGCTAGGTAGGGTCAACAAGTATGTAAATTTGTAATACTGTCACCAAATTTCCCAGCATAGAAATGATGTCAATTTATAGACCCATAAATGCATATGTGTCACTGTTTCTTTATAAACTCACGAACAGCATGTCATTAAAATTTTTTATATCTTTGCCAATTATATAGGGTATATAGCATCTCAAAGCAGTTTTAATTTGCATTTCTTTTATGAGTAAGCTTGATCATATTTTTATGTATCATAGTCATTTGTATTTCTTTTTCTGAAAACTGTCTATGTGTATCCTTTCTCATTTTCTATTAGATTAGTGGTCTTTATCTTAGTAATTTTTATTCTTAGTGATTCTTAGGGAATTAGGGAAATTAGTCCTAAATTATAAAGAAGCAAATAACTTTTCTCATATTGTCATTTGTCTTGAGATTTTACCAATAGTGTCCTTTTTTTTTGTCCAAGCATACATTTTTCTATTTTTATAAAGTTGAATTTATTAAATTTTATTTTCAGAAGTTTGGATTTTGTTACAGTTAGTTTCTTACTCTCATATTTCCCCCTATGTTTTGTTTGTTAATTATCAGTTTATTGCCTCTCCATTTCAAATCCATCCTCTAATATATTTCTTTGAGCACGTCTCCTTTACAGTAACCATGATGTTAAGTGGAGAGGTCACTGGAGAGATACTGCTGGAGGTAGGTGATCTCTGTTGTTAGAGACAGCTATACCTTGTGTAAACAATGGCATGTTAAGGGCATTTGATGAGCTCCACTACATTCCCAGGATTTGCAGTACCCTTATATATATTTTAAAGATTTTATTTTATGCATACAAGAACTGGGGTACAGACCAGAGATGTGGGGAGGTGAGAGGATTCACCAGAGACAGAGTGGGGAGCAGAACAGGCACATCCGTCGAAGCACACTGCTGAGGGGAGCAGCGAGGCGAGACAGGAGAGGTCTGTTGCACCGTGTGGGGCCCCTCCGTGGCCAGGGATTGAACTGGTGCTAGAGTGGTTGTGGATGCTTCATAGTGCTGCATCTTAACCCCTTGTGCCACCAGGGAGGCCCCTGCAGGTCCCTGATATTATGGAATAAATATTTGTTGTTTCCTTAAAATTTATACATTAAGATCCTAGCTTTCAATGTTATGTAGAGGTGAAACCCTTGGGAGGTAATTAGAGTTAGATGAGGTCATGAAGATGGGGTCTCCGTAATAGGGTTAGAGCTCTTATGAGAACAGACAACAGAGGTCTCTCTCCACGGATGCGTGCACCGAAGAGAGCACACCGCAAGACAGCCGTTAAGTCAGAAAAAACTTACATAGGAACCTAACCATGCTGGCACTCTGATCTTGCGCTTCCAGCATCCCATATTTCAAGAAAATAAATGTCAGCTGTTTTAGTCTCCCAGTTTATGATTATTTTGTTATGATAGCCTGAGCTGACTAATACTGGCAAAAATGGGATAGGAGATGACCCAACTATAACCTATCTATAAGAAACTAACTTCAAACACAATAAAAATTGGCAGAGGGAAAAAGGATAGAAAAATAACATGATGATAACATTAGTCAAGACAAAGCATAAGGCTATATTAATATATCAAAGTAGGATTCAGAGCAAAGAAAACCAGGTATAGAGGGAAACATTAGATAATGATAAAATAGGCAGTGCAGTCTAAAAACATGGCAGTATTAAGCGTATATCCGATAAACAATAGCTGTGAAACACAGGGAACAAAAAGAACTGATAAAACTAAAAGAAGAAATAGACAGTTCCACATTTATGGTTGGAGACCTCAAATCCCTTCTCTTAACAATCGATAAAATAACTAGAGAAAATGAATAAGATGTAGAAAAATTGTACCCAACAGGACATTGATACAATACCTTACCCAATAAGAGCAGAATACAAATTCTTTGAAAGTGACCTCACAACATTTATCAAAATAGATGATATCTGGAACTATAAAAGTAAACAACAAATCTGGAAGAATTAAATTCTTATACAGTATGTTCTCTGAATACAATGGAATCAAACTAAAAAGCAGTAACAGAAACATGATGGGAAAATCTACAAATACTTGAAAACTAAACAATGATTTTTCTAAGTAATTCAGGGTTCAGAAAAGAAATGTCAAGGGGAATTTTGAAAATAAATTGAAAAAATAAAAGAGGCACTTGTATGTTGAGTTGAATGAAAACTAATATACAATATATTACAATTTTGGGAATCTAACTAAATTAGTGCTGAGAGGAGTATTTATAGTACTGAGTGCTTATGCTAGAAAAGGATATGTATCAGATCAGTAATATAAGCTCCCACCTTAAGAAACTAGATAAGGGAACCTCCCTGGTGGCACAAGGGGTTAAGTCTCAGCACTATGCAGCTATCCACTGCCAGTATAGAACAAGTTCGATCCCTGGCCAGGGAGCTGACCCACATGGCACAGTAAACCTCTCCTGTAGCACCTGCTCCTCCCATCAGCAGTGTGTTTCAGTCACTCTGCCTGTTCTGTTCCCCACTCTGTCTCTGGTGAATCCTCTCACCCCCCACCCCCCTCACCCACACCTCTGGCCTACACCCTAGCTCTTGTATGCATAAATAAATAAAATTAAGAAAAAAAATTTTAAAAAGAGAAACTAAATAAGGAAGAGCAAAATAAACCCAAAGCAAGCAGAAGTTAGGAAATAAAGAGTGTAAGTCAATAAAATTCAAAACAGATCAATGAAACAAAAAGCAACACAATTTACAAACCTCTAGCAAGATAGGCCAAGAAAAATAGAAGCTATAAATTATCAATATCAGATAACAAGGAATATCATTATAGCAGGTAGCCAAAGAATGATAACAGAACACTATGAACAAACTTACACACATAAATCTGGCTAGGTGAAATCAACCAAATTCCTTAAAAAGCATAATGAGCCTCCCTGGTGGCACAGGGGCTAGTAAAATGTAAGTGCGGTCAAGCTATCACCAGTCACTGCAGCATTAGTTCAAACTTCCCAGCCAGGGAGCCTACCCACCTGGAGCAGCAGACCTCTCCTGCTGTGCCCGCTGCTCCCCTCAGCAGTGTACTTCTGTTGATCTGCCTGTTCTTTCCCCACTCTGTCTGGTGGAGTCTCTTAACCCCCGCACCTCTGGCCTGTACCCCAGTGCTTGTATGCATGCATGCATAAATAAAATAAATCTTTTTAAAAAGCATAAACTACTACAATTAAATATAAAATAATTTGAACACCTCTATAACTCTTAAAGAAACTGACTTTATAATTTCTTTAAGCTCCTGAAAAAGACAGCTCTAAGTCCAGATGATTTTATTAAAGAATGCTACCAAATGTTTAAAGAATTAATATCTATGCCATACAATTTTTCCCAGGAAATACAAGGAAAGGGGACTTGTACTAACTCATTTTAGGAGGCCATTTATTACCCTAATACCAAAAATAGACAAAGCCAATACAAAAAAAGAGTGCCTCACAGCCATTCCCCATATTGCAACGTTTTTCCAACATACCTCTATAGCGAAGGGGAGAGATACTCTGTTAACTAGTTTAGGAAGGAGAGAATTCAGGTTCCCATATGGCTTCCATGGACACTTTGGGGGACAAGGTCTTATTCCTGCTAAGTAAGGTTAAAAGTCCTGGTGCTCCACCCTTTCTTCTGTGGCTGTCTCAGCAGAAAGGCTGCTTTATGAAAGGGATGTACTTTGAAGTCTTTCCCAACCCTGTGACTCTCAAGTGTACATGAGGAGTAAGCGAAGATCTGAATTTGTCTGAGGAGGAGGAAAGATAGTTGTCTCTATGTGTGAGGGAGCTTTGTAAAAGCATTACTACTAGTCCAGCCTTTGTCTTCTGAAAGCTCAGGGGGAGTTTTACCTGAGTCCTAGGTGGAATTATACAAAAAATATTTTCATGTTTCTGCACAGATAGGGCTTTCTGACCAAAGAAAACTGGAACTTGGGTTAAAGGATAAGTCTTGGAAGTCGAAGGGTGATAAAATAGCCAGATAGCTAACAGATTTATTTCCCTGTGTTTAAATCTTAAAGGGAGATCAAAGGAGTCAATTGTTTACATTCCAAAGGACAGTAAATGCCAAGGCTTATCTCTCTCACTCAACATGTGGCCTATTAAACTCTCAGATCAATAATTTAGGAATTACTCTCCTGCAATACGAACTTCCTTATGTACAGAATGACATCTGACTCTTACTGTGTGGCCTGTGGGGTATGGAGTATAGAGAATGTGTCCAGCTATTGCTGTAATTAATAATAACTGTGATCTCTGCTCCAGAATCCTATTTACTTTCAAGATTAAATGAGCAAATAAAGACATACTCACCACAAAGGGGAGGAGGCACTCGTGCTGATTTTGTACCATGTATAAGCTGAAGAGGGACATGCGGCTAGGGCCCATCAAGCTACAGGCTAGACAGAAAAAGTTCTGCAGAGCCTTACAGAGGTTGGAGCAGATGTCAGCCCAGGATGGTAGATCAATATGCACAATGAGAATTCTTGGAGGTTGCTGATAAATTTGCATAGCAGTAGAAGGCCTTTTACCAGTAGTCTGTCCACGATACATGGCAGCCAGACCGGAGGTAGAATTGTAGCCACTTCCTGGATATTTTCTATATCTGTAGGGAAGGAAAGATAAATCAGTGGCTTTCATGAACTGGATTATATGCTCTTTTGAAACAATGACCACAGGTCTAGAAGACTAAATTCAGGAAGTCAGATTGGTTACTAACTCAACTTTGTTTGGGCTATTCCAAGTTAACACTTCTTAACAAATCTATATATTTGTTTCTAATTAAGGCTGAGCATTCAATAAATAAAAACAATTAAAAAAAATAAAAACAAAAAAAAAATCATTCCTAATGGTGATATATTGAAAACGTTCCATCCAACACAAGTAATCTTGCTATCATGGTTTCTTTTTAGCACTGCAGTGAAGACAGCAAGGGATGTTGAGTGGAACTAATCAAAAAGCTACACGAAAATCAAATTTGAATCTCACAGTAAGATATCTACCCTCATAAACTTTATTTATTAGCATTTATTGTGCTATGTTGTAATCTATTTCTATTATCATCTTTCCCACTATATGCGAGCTTCCCAAGGGTGGAGAACTTCTTGTTCACTCCATCAGTGTCAGCACAGGGTTCATTTGGTAAACACCATAATTTCACTTAAGAATTTAAAAACAGAGATATGAGCACATTTTCCTTTTGGTTGTCCTCATCACTTATAAGTAAATTTAAACTCTCTTCAAGATCTGTCTTGACTTTACCTCAGCCTTACTGCAGGCTATTCTTCACCTCAGGCTTTTCACTGAAATAAAACCAAATAAACCATTCACTTTTACTATACATTTGCTCATGCTGCTTTCTCTGCCTCAAATACCCTTACCTTCTTTCTTCACTGACTAGTTACACTTATTCTCAGGGATCAAATTAGGGAAGGAGAGAAAAATCAGAATATAGAACCAATATCAGGCATGACAAGGGGCATAATTAAAAATAATCAAACATGTGGCCTCTCTGGTGGCATAAGGGGTTGAGCATTGCACTGTGGGGCTTCCGCAGCCACTGCAGCATGAGTTCAATACCTGGCCAGGGAGGTGACCCACATGGAGCAGCAGACCTCTCCTGCCTCACCCGTGGCTCCCCTCCACAATGTATTTCGGTGGATCCGTCTGTTCTGCTCCCCACTCTGCCTCTGATGGATCCTCTCACCTCCCAAACCTTGGCTGTACCCCAATTCTTACATGCATAAATAAATAAATCTTTAAAAAAAACCCCAAAACAAAAAAAAAACATTCCTAATGGTGATATATTGAAAATGTTCCATTCAACACAAACAATCTTGCTATCATCGTTTCTTTTTAGCACTGCAGTGAGACAGCAATAAAACAAGACAAAATATTTTTAAAAAGGCACTATAGTAGAAGAATAAAACTGTCACTGTTTGCAGATGATATGATTGTATGTATAGAAAAATAGAAGAATCTACAGTTTTAGAAATTTTCCAAAGACCTCTTCATCTTTTTTTAAGTTTTATTCTTTGAGATGTTAGTTTTTAATGTCAACTTACATGACACCTTTTATAATTTCATTTTTAGTTTGTTGCTAATGTAAGAAATAAAGTTGATTTTTGCATTTTGATTTTGTATTTAGCAACTTTGCTGTACAGATAAATTCTTTGGATTCTTTTCGATTTTTTGTTCACAATTATATAATCTCTGAAGAATGACATGTGCCAGGTTACAAAGTCAGATTATAACAGCAAAAAGACTATTCATAACATTCCACAATTCCCCTAATTGCAAACAACACAAATGTCAATCAACACTAAGTGGATAAATTTTGGTACATTCACACATACAGCAATGAAAATGCATGAACTACAGTTATATGCAACAACATAGAGAACGCTAAGAGACATATTACTGAATAAAAGAAGCAGGACGCAAAGAATATGTATAGTATGATTTCATCTGCATTAATTTAAAAAAGCAAAAATAAAACTATGTTGTTCAGGGGGTGTGTACATAGTGGTAAAACAATAAGGAAATTCAAGGAAATGATTATTAAAAATACTAAGGTAGTGATTTTCTCCAGGAACAAAGGAGGGTAATAATTAGAAGGGATGAAACAGGAAGGTCCTGGACTTTGTTCTATTTAATGACCTTTATTGTGGTTGCATGGACATCACATTATAATCATCAAAGTATATGGCCTGCCAGGTGTTGCAGTCAGTTAAGCAACACACTATGAAGCAAACTGCAGCCACTGCAACACGAGTTTAATCCCTGCCCCCCGCCAGGGGCGTGACCCACACGGCACTGCAGACCTCTCCTGCCTCGCCCACTGCTCCCCTCAGCAGTGTATTTCAGTAGATCTGCCTGTTCTGTTTCCCACTCTGTCTCTGGTGAATCCTCTCACACCCCGCACCTCTGGCCTGTACCCCAGTTCTTGTATGTATAAATAAATAAATCTTTTTTTTAAAAAAAGTATATATTCATGTTTTATGAAATTTTTCCTACTTGTTACATTTATTAATAAAGATATTTTAAGGAATATTAGGATAAATATAGGAAAGAATATGTTTTAGGTAAAAGAAACACATCCTTTGGGAACTAAAATGATTCTATATAATTGTTTTTTAGCTAAAGAATACAGGAAAAATAAAAGCTTTAATTTTTCACCTGTGTCTAAGAAAAAGAAAATTATGGTAATTTTCAGCTATACTTTGGAATTTAGGATCTTTAAAAATGATCCAAGACTGTATAGATAAATGTTTTTCTCAAAAAATGAATCTGTAAAATTATTTCCCTTCAAACTTTCCTTTTTGCATAGTGGAAGTCTGCATTTGTTCAACAATTTTTTATTGAGCTCCAATTACATGCTGGGTAGAGCTGAACAAATAAATGAATGAATATGCTAATTTGTTGAAAGTGATCTTGAACTAGCAATCCAATTCAATGACTTTTATATTTACCAAGAAAGTACATATCTTAAATATTTTTTAACTTTAATTTAAAATTAAAAGCATGAGTTCAGTGGAAAGCTCAATTTGAGAGTGACAGATTCACACTGATGAACAGATACCCAGAGGACTTACTAATGAAGAATAAACTCTTCCCCTCTGCCCATACTCTCATATCTGAAACTTTTGTCCTCTTAGAGTAAAGGCAATTTTAACTTTGCCTGGTTTCAATATATAAATTTCAAATACCAGCTACTTACCTATAGTTCTCCATCAAATAGTTCAAATTTTAGTTACTGTGGAATGCTAGGAGTAATTACATAAAGTACAAGTCACAACTAGCTAGTCATTCCACAAATCACTACATAAATAAGATGCACATCATGATCAGTGATTATGTCATTTCTTTAAAAGTTTGTTGGTGGATCGTGAGGATCTCTTAGTACAAGCACAGACAGCAAGTTTGTAGTTATAGCTCCTGGTGATAAACAATGTGATGCTTTACAAAAGTGGATATTAAAAAGAAGGAATTGGTCAACAAAGATTAAAGTGTGGCAAAGAAAGGATAAGTGGTTATGCTGAAAATGAAATTTGTATCTAACATAAAAGGAGTCACAGATGACTGAGAATGTTGATGACAACTATTTGATAGACTCTAGATAAGCTGTCAGAGGAACTTAGTGAAGGCAAGTGAGAAAAAGTGGTTGTCACAAAAAGTCTGAGGACATTCAAGAAAGTGTCCCTGGCAAAAGAAATTCATACTAAAGGAACTCTTGGAGCTCTTTTACAAAATTAAAAACATGATAGAAACTTAGATAGGACTATAAGAAATTGTAAGACATTGAAAGGATGCTTTTCCCATTATAAATTATATCAGAAGACAAGCACAAGTACAATTCAAACTACTCTTGATAAACTTCTTACAAAGAAATAAAACTAAATCTCGATGTTTCTAATGTTTTAAATTAGAATTAAATTAAAATAGATGAGTTTTACTATTTTTTTCATTTCTCTATACATTTACAAGCAACAAATATTTAGTTTTACCAACAGTTTTGAGAGGTCGGAACAAATGTGATTTTTTTCCTTCTCTGATTCATTTTGAGCAGGTTCAGCTTTCATATTTTTAGATGTTACACTTGTGTGAATTCCAAGACTGTACTTTAAATTAAGAGGCAGCTTTCTTGCCTACATCCTCAAACACGGATGGTTCTGGACATAGTAGTAAACAGGCTCTGACAGTTTTTTAATCTGTACTCTCTGTTTTGCAAAGAACACCCACTTAAGGGTTTCCCCCAGCAAACTTGTTAAACCCGGAACTGGGACTTGAACCACCAAAGTCTTCAAGTTATCCTTACCTCAGTGGCTTCCAATTACATTTGGAATACAATCCAAATCCCTTACCCAGGCTCCGAAGTTCCCTAAGTATCTCCTGACCAGTTTTCCATACTCAAGACCTGCCATCCTCCACTGACCCACATCCCTTGCCCTTGGGGCTCCTTTCCAGTCCCAAACACTCTGGCCTCTGGCTCTGGCTGCTTACCCTTCAGGTCTAGTTTAACCGGTTAGGTCCCTTACCAGCCCTCATAAAAGCTTCCACGCCAGTCTTTCATAGCCTGAGGACACTGTGTGTGTGAGACAGTGACACAAAGGCTCACCCTCTCGCTTGGCTGCATTAATACTTCGGAGACTCCTCAGCACTTTTGCCTGCCTGAGCCCTGTCCCCTCTCATTAAAAAAAAAAAAAAAAGGGGCCTCCCTGGTGGCGCAGTGGGTTAAGCAACGCACTATGAAGCAAACCGCAGCCACTGCAGCACGAGTTCGATCCCTGCCGCAGGCCAGGGAGGGGACCCACATGGCGCAGCAGACCTCTCCTGCTGTGCCCGCTGCTCCCCTCAGCAGTGTGCTTCTGTTGATCTGCCTGTTCTGCTCCCTGCTCTCTGGTGAATCCTCTCACCTCCCCACACCTCTGGCCTGTACCCCAGCGCTTGTGTGCATAAATAAATAAATCTTAAAAAAAAAAAAAAGAATAAATTAATATTCTTTCGTGGACCCTAAAAATTTTATTTTCCTCTTTTAGGTAAGAAAAAGAAAATCAGGACATTTTTCTTCGACCCTAACGGTTTACTTTTTCTTTTTCCCCCTTTAACTTTACAAGATGTTAACACATTTTCGTGGCCCCCTCCCCAGGCAGCCCGGGGCCTGGCGTGGCGCCTACCGTGCCTGACTGAAAGCCTGCTGAGGAGACGGCGTCCGCCTGTCTCAGCCAAAAGTCGGGGCAGACCTGTGTGACAAGAGACGCCTACGACAGAGCTGCAGAAAGCGGGGTTTCTGGGTGTCAGTCCAGAGGTGCCGACACCTACCTGAGGGGTCCCCGGCGCCCGGGTCGACCCTCTTAGACGCTGCCGGGCATTCGGGGCTGTCCCCACTCCCTCGGGCCCGCAGGCGTTCTTTTGACCCGGCGCGTGAAGAAGCGAGAGTGACACTCTTTCCTTCAGGAAAGCAAAGACCCTTTTACCTGGCAGTGCCTGGCGCTCCGCGGACGCCGTGCCGCAAAAAGCGCCCCCTCCAGGCCCGCGGCGACTGGGCGGGCTCACTGCAGCTCCCCCTCAGGACGTTGGTCTCCAAGCCCCTGGCACACAGGGAACAGCCTTTCTTTGGCTCTTACATAAATTTATGCTAACCCTGACTCTTCCTCGTTAGCTCCCCTGCCCTACTACCCCTCCCAAACATTCTAGCAGTGATTTTTCTCTATGTGGGGCTCTCAACCCATTAATGGGCAGCAAAATCAATTTTGTGGACTGCAACAGTCATTAAAAAAAAATCAAGTAGAATAAAAGGCAAAACAATCGAAACTATCTGTATTTAGCTCCAGATTTAAAGTCAAATATAGTGTAAGTTTGACTTTGTGCAAGTTTTACTATACTAGTATATTATGACAAGAAAAGACAAAAAAGAAATTAGCACCTAAGCCAGTTCAGAGATGGAGAAAGGCCTAGGCTAGATTGCTGAGAAGTAACTAGGGAGAAACTCAGAGGAAGATCCTATTGTGCTGAGGCTGGTGTGTTATAAAAGTTTGGAGAGAATTTGATATTTCAATGTCTAATGTCTAATTTCTCTTCTAGACTATGCAATTTGATTTAATCATCTTATCTCTGGCACTTAGCAAAATACCTAATACATTGTCAGTCCTCAATAACTATTGGATGAATACACCCAAATTGTTACTGTGGAAAGACTATATTGATGGCAGTCTGGAAGGGGAGTCATTTTAAAAATGAAATTATTGCATATTCTAGGTAAGCTGTGATCAAGTCCTGAACTGTGGTGATAACAGAAAGAAAAGGACAGATTTAAGGTATTCATGAGGCAGAATTATTAGGACTTCATGACTGCTTTCATGTGGACGTGGTATCCAGTCTCCAAGGTGGCCCCCTGAAATCCCCATATTCCACGTACCTTGGTGCATCAAGATCCGCCTGGGTGATCAGTAGAATATGGCTGAACGCTGATATGTTACTTTTGAGGCTAGGTCATAAAATACATTGTGGTTTTCACTTTGCTCTTTTGGATCCCTTGCTCTGAGGAAGCCAAGTCCATGTTGTGAGGACATATAAGCAGCTTCACAGAGAAGTCCATGTGGAGCGAAACAGAGACTTACTGCTAACAGTCAGCATCAGTTTGATAGGTGTGGAAGTAAGCTATCCTGGAAGTGGATCTTCCCATTTCATATGAACTTTCAGATCACTGCAGCCCCATCTGGTGTCTTGACAGTAACCATACGAGAGACTGAACACCAGACAACTCATCTAAGCTACTCCTGAATTCCTGACACAGGGAAACTGAGAAATAATAAATATTTATTCTTAATATTTATGAAATAGAAAACATATTTTTAAATTAAGGAAACACTTGTTTTCAACTTTGTATGTAATTCAGAGGCATAGACTCATATCTTATAAGATACATGTTGTCATACCACAACCACTGCCAATGTACTCACAGACCTCCACTACAGTCCATTGTATTCCCTACTGGGTTCCCCAACCACCCCCCCTTGTAGCCTGGATTCTGGAGTCAGTTTTCTAAGATATATTAATGATTTGGTTTCTTTTGATCCTTTGTTTTGTTTCTCTATATTCCATATATAAATAAAACCATCTGGTATTTATCTTTCTCCTTCTGAATGATTCCACTTAACATTATCCCCTGTAGTCCATCCATGTTGTCCCAAATGGTAAGAACTATTAAAAAAAAAAACAACTGAGTACAGTCAAAACCAAACAAACAAAAAAACACAAGAACAAAAGGACAAAGACAAACCAAAGGGATCATTTGGGGGGTGGGGGTGGGTAGAGACCGGGATGAGGGCAGAAAGAGCACAAGGGACTGAGGTGATGGTGCACAGGCAAAATGGTGGTGGGAATTCCCTGGGGACTACAAATGATGTAAAATATAATTAAATATATCTTAAAAAAATAGTAAAAAAAAGTAACTGAATAGTATTCCGCTATGTCTATGTACCACAGTTTTCTTTTTTTTTTTAAAAAGATTTATTTATTTATACATACAAGCACTGGGGTACAGGCCAGAAGTGTGGGGGGTGAGAGGATTCACCAGAGACAGAGTGGGGAGCAGAACAGGCAGATCAATGGAAGTTATGTACCACAGTTTTCTAATCCACTTCTCTACTCTTGGATATTTAGGTTGTTTCCATAGTAAATAGTGGTGCAATAGGGGTGAGTTACTGTTTTTACATTCTTTGTATAGATACCTAGAAGTGGAATTGTTGGTAGAGCTATTGTTAATATTTTGAGAAACTGCCATTCTGTTTTCCATAGGGACTGAACCAGTATAAATTCCCGCCAACAGTGTAGATCCAGAGGTTCCTTTTTCTCCATATCCTTGCTAACACTTGTTATGTCTGATCTTTTTGATATGGACTGTTCTCACATGTGTAAGGTAGTATCTCATTGCGGTTTTGATTTTTATTTCCGTAATAATATGTGATGATGAGCTTTTTTTTCTTGCGCCTATTGGCCATCTGTATGTCTTCTTTGGAGAAATGTCTATTAGCTCTTCTGTTCATTTTTTGATTGAATGTAAATAATTGATGTTAATTATGTAGATTGTGATATTAGTTCATTGTAATTGTTATACAGCCTTGATAGCTAGTGTAATGGAAGGATGAAAGAGAAGAAAGCAAGGATTACCTGCAAGGCTGTAAACTGGAGGACTATATGCTTAATGAAAGGAGCAGTTGAGATGAGAGAATAAATTATGTCCAGTTGCTTTGTTTGTCTTGTCTGTAGGATATCCAAGTGGGTACCTCCATTGCCAGACTTTGCTCCTCACCCTCAAAGGCCTACTCTTCCTGAACACTTCATTATGTTCAAGTGACAGTTCAAATATCAGTTCTTTGAAACACTCTTAATTTGCTCAGGCAAAATTTATTCCACCTGAGTACTTACTGCATATTATTATAGGAATCATGAATGTCTCTGTAATGCAATTATGTATTTTCAGTCCTTTGCTTACATATCTGCTTTATTATCTCCTTTATTATACTGTGAGATATACCCTTAGGGAAGGGTAAGGACTATGCTATATATCTATAATATATAATATAATAAATATATTTAAAGATTTATTTATGCATACAAGAACTGGAACACAGGCCAGAGGTGTGGAGGGGTGAGAGGATTCATCAGACACAGAGTAGGGAACAGAACAGGCAATATACTGAGGGGAGCGGCGGGCAAGACAGGAGAGCCATGTGGGTAGCTCCCTGGCCTGGGATCGAACTTGTGCTGCAGTGGCTGCGGATAGATTCACAGTGCTGCGACTTAACTCCTTGCGCCACCAGGGAGGCCCAGGACCATGATATTTTTGTGTAATTATATCTTGTGCGCGTGTGCTTTGCTTTGTGTTTGGCACATAGGGTGCCCTCATTAAATGCTTGCAAAGATAGTATGTTCGAGAAACTTTGTGCCTGCACCCATTGACCCATATTTTTCCTGTTTAGAGATGCTGGCGTGACACCTCCAGTGTATTTCAGAGGTAGACTTCCCACTTACACCTGGGAAGCTTCCTTCTCTACCTGGGTTGGGCTTCTCTTCCATTAGCCTCGCCTCCACTCGACCCCGATTGGCTGGAGGAGGAAATCAATCCAGTCGTTAGTCTCTTCTTCAACGGGCGGAGCCGAGTTGTGGTCCCTCCCGCAGCCTCAGGCCGAACCGGGCCGAGTAGATCCGAGTGGAGCCGATGCCTCCGGCGGCGCGGCCCAGAGCCGAGGCGGCAGGTATACCGGTACCCGGCGGCCAGGCGGAGCCAAAGATGCGGGTCTCTGCCGCCCGGCCCCGCCCGGGCCCCGGGCCGCCTCCGGCCTCGCCCTTCGCGTTGCTGCTGCTGGCGCTGCTGAGCGGCGGGGTGTACGGCCGCGTCCCCCGCTCGGTGCCCAGGACCTCGCTTCCTGTCTCCGGTAAGGCGTGGGCGCGCTCGCCTCAGCCGTTCTTGTCGCGCCCCGGCCCGCCGGCAGGTGCCGGTACCCACCTGGCCTCCCAACCCCGGCGGACGCACCCGGGGGCCGCTCAGCGCGTCGCGGGGACCCCCATGCGGGATCAGGGCGGGACCCCCATTCGGTGCTGCTCCATCGCGTTCCTGGCCCGGGCCTCGCTTCTCGGTTTCCGTGACTCGCCCAGACGACGCCCGGGGCTTGGTGCTCGTAGAACCGTGGGACAGTTAAATTTCTCGTCTTGAGGACGCGGACACCGAGGCCCAAGAAGGGGATGGGGGTGGCCCCAGCCGTCCATTTGGGAGTTCCCTTTCCCTGTTCCTGTCCATACACCTGTGTTCCTCACGCCAGCTTGACGCCCATTCTATTTCCACATCCCTTCGTCTTCTCATTCCGCTGCACCACTCATCCTTTTGATTACCAGCTCAGCATTTCCATCCGCCCACCTTTCATATTCATTCCCTTACTATCGGTTCTCCCCCAGCGCAAGCCTTCTCGGTCCTCACATCTCTGACATCAACCCTCATCCTCCTTCAGCGTTTCTGTTCACCACTGTACATTCCCTACATTCAATATTGAAACCATTCGGTGAATTGATTTGTTTTGTTTAAATGATTTTTTAAAGTCAGAAGGGAAAAAGGGAGGAGATGTTGTCTCTTTAAAAGCTGGGGGAGAAGCCAAGGATGCCCCAAGGATAAACGTGATCATTGGAGCAATTCACACTATAAAGGCAGTGGGCACTGAATGTTAGAACTTTGTGCAGACAGGACCTGTGAAGCCCAGTATACAACCTGTTGGTAGACCCCCACAACTGGGTAATAGTAATTTAAAGTCTGAACTTCACCAGTGACATATAAAGATGCTAGAATTAAGAAGACAACGTTGTGTTCAGAGCCAGGGGGTTCAGTTTGTGCTGGAACAATAGCCACAACACAGAATTGAGGATACAGAGAAGTGTGGACAAAGTGAAGCAGATATTAGGGTATGAAGGAAGATTCAAGGCTTATACTAAACATGAGAGAGTAGGTGGATACAGCACAGACTTGAGTATGGTTGTGGGAGGATGGGGTAGGTGGTGCTCCATATTGCCACATCTAGGAATGAATGCCTGGTGGCCATTCTGTCAGCTTTGAGTCTAGCTGAGCAGAGAAAGCAGGTAGGGCAGAGCTGTATTAGTGCACAGCGAGAAAACAAATGCACTAAAAATGCACTAGAGCTAAGAAAACAAATGCATGCTAACTTATTTGTTATAATTTTTAAAAGGGTAAGAGTTTGAAATGCTGATATGAAGTTTAGATTGGGTCACTACAGAACATACACCCAAGGAAGGAAGAAAGGAACCATCTGTGAAGCTTGTAGTATATGTCAGGTGTTTTTGTATATGTTATCTTACGTAATTCTCCCAACAACACTGGAAGCTAGTGTTTACAGATGAGGAAGGTAATGCTTAGAGAGGGCAAGTAACTTACTCAAGATCTTACAGCTGGTAAGTGAAAGCGTCACATTTTCATTTCCAAATCATATACTCTTGTCTGCTATATCTCTTTGGGTGGAATGGGGGCAGGTCAAGAGTGGTGGGAGAGAGATAATAGCCTCCTAATGTGTTGGTGAAAGGAGTGAAATATTCTTCTAGGTAAAGAGAAAGGACTATCAAATAGTCACTTTAAAAGAAAGAAATCTAGAAAGGAAAGTACTTATATATTTTATTGACATTTTCAAATTATGTATGATGTTGCTATGAATAGAACACACTTAGCATTCATGTTCTTATTTTAATAAAGTGCTCTGTTTTTATAGAAAAAGCATACTTGACTGGATTATATACTAAATATTCTGACCTCATCCGTTATCTCAGTGTGGGGAAGTTAGATGGTTAGCTCTTAGGTCTCTGTTCCCTTGAGGGCTTTAAATAAATACTTGGAAGAAAACAAAAATTGTACCCTTTGGCTTTGTCCTCATGGACCCAACCCTTATGAGGTGATGGCTGATATCACTCTACTCTCACCCTCTCTTCCTGCCAGAGGCTGACTCCTATCTCACCCGATTCACCGTCCCTCAGACTTATAATTACTCGGTTCTCCTTGTGGATCCTGCTTCCCACACACTTTATGTCGGCGCCCGGGACACCATCTTCGCTTTATCTCTACCCTTCACAGGGGAGAGACCCCGAAGGGTGAGAGATGAGAGTGGGGGAAGATCCTGGACTCCAGCGCATGTGATTAGATTCATGGTTTTATGGGAAGTGGTAGGAAGAAAGGGGGTGGGGGAATACTCATAATAATTAAAGATGTAAGTGTGGTGTGGTAGTTGGGGAGTGTTCTTGAAAATAAATATGGGGAGAGCTCCAACTTCATTGTCTCAGCTGAGAGTGATAGGGATGGGCGTTGTGGTGGCTGGGGAGATTGTGAGAAAGGTGCATGAGGATGGGGAGAAGACCAAGTGACAAGGTTTCAAGTGACAGTGGACAGAAGAGTCATTAGAATCACATTACTCTAAAGTCAATAGCTTTCAAACTTTTTTGACCACCCCTTAGAAATAAGTGGTACATTTTGATCTAGTACACAAAGTATATGAAAGAAAACTCCCTTGAAACAATAGCTACCCTTTTGTATATGATGCACTCTCTTATATTGTATTCCACTAAAAATAATGTTGGTTGTGATTTTATTACTCAATGGATAGAGACTACAGTTTAAAAAACAATGGTCTTGGTGGGAGGTTGTCTCAACTTCTCAGATTGATGGAAGTTAAGTAACTGTCTCCCCTACTCTCCCTTGGGAAGAGTTTGGGAAGAAACTGGGGGAAATGGTCACTCTTCCTTTCTTAGATTGACTGGATGGTGCCTGAGGCCCACAGAGCGAACTGTAGGAAGAAAGGCAAGAAGGAGGTAGGTATAGACCCAGGTCCTGTTCTGAGTGTCGGTTGATACCTTGGCCCTGACTGTCTCAGCCCCTTGCAGAGCTGCTGCCCCAGTGGACCCAGGCAGGGACTCTTAACACTGTGCCAGCCCCCACTACCTCTGTCCTAGAGGTGCATCTCATCCTGACGCAAACTTAACCTTTCTTGTACCTGCTGCTTCTGATTCTCTTTAACCATCTCTGATCCTCAGGGTGAATGCCACAATTTTGTCCAGATTCTGATCATTGCCAACGCCTCTCACCTCCTCACTTGCGGCACCTTCGCTTTTGACCCGAAGTGTGGGGTTATTGTGAGTGACGGGTGGGGAATGGGAGGGATCCTCTTCAAGTGACTGTGATGGGGGCATGCTTATGGCAAACCTTGTGCATGATAAGCATTTGGGTGAGGGATGTCCTCACTGCGAGGAGTCTTTGCTACTGAAAGAGTGTATCAACGGGATGGGAAGGGGAACTGTAGGTGAGGTATACAAAGAGTAAAGCAAGACAGAGTAGGACAGTGAAGAAGGCTGGGGATTCTGCCTGGGCTGGGGAGAGGGTAAATCCAGGAGAAATTTCAGAGACTAGTAACTCATGTTCCCCTTCCTCTGTAATGCTTTGTCCAGGCAGTCTGGGTTCATTTCTTACTTAACATAGTCTATGCCTGTTTCTTCTTCCTGTGACATTTGACTCTCTATGCCACCTTCTCCCACCTCTGCTTACCTCATTCTTTGTGGACTGTTGTTCTTCATGGCTTCCAAGGTCACTGCCCACTAGCATACTAGCTGCTGGCCCCATACCCTGAATCTTCAAGGTGGGCACCCTCAATCACATTTCCTTCTGGGTCCTGATCATTGCTGCTAAAGTGATGGGTATCTCCACCTTCACACGCAGACAGAGTTGGGACATGTATACCCTTAACTGCATCTAGGCTAGTCATGAGCACAAAAGTTGCTGAGTCTGGTGACCTCTAAGGAAATGTGTAAATGTGTTTGAACCCTCAGTTTTTTCCATTAGTTATCCAGTTATCAGTCCTCTGTGTTGCTTTTAGGGTCAGTTGGGCTTATTTTCTATTGACATTTTCATAATACGGGTGGTTAACTCTCTTCTGGGGTGTTGATAGCTTACATCTTGGGAAGATTTCCCAGTTTAGGGTGCTATTAAAAATTTCTGTGTCCCATTAGATTATGTTGAGGGTTTAGTTTACCTGCAGTTTTCAGTAAATGCACAAAGGTGCAGTGGCATCATTGCCATGCTTGTCCTTTTCCAATTCACAGAGGCTCAGTGAGCTCAGGCTGTGAACACCAGAGCCCTAGTTTTAGACAGTATCCTCACTCTCAGTTAGTCTCCCAGGACCTTCCTTGGCTCATTGAGATGGGACCCTAATGGTTGTTAGCTAAGCATCTAGACAGAAAATGTTCTGGTCATATCTTTTGGAATAGGTGTGGTTGGGGCCCTATCCACTCTTGAGGGACATCAGCAACCAGGAGTGAATGGGTCTGTGTCCTGCAGTCCCACAACTTTTAACTCTTTCTCTGAACCCTCTCATCTTATGAAATGAAGGACTGTCCTATGGCGAAGACTTGTTTGTAGGAGAATATAGCCCCCAAAAGATCAAGCGTGTTAACTCTGCAAGCCACATCTCAACACTGCTTTGTAGACTTCCTGAATGCTCTCTTCTAGCTTTACTTGTCTTCACCTGCATCCACTCTACTTGGGCAAGTTCTTTCCTTATCCTTAGTGCTGAGCCTCTCATGTCCCAAACTAATGACTTTGAGACAATGTGTAACTGTTAAATGAGAGCTTTGACAAACGGATCCAGTCACAACAACTTATTCAGAGTTGATTGCTCAGAGAAATGAAAGTTCTTACACAAGGAAGTTCAAACACTGGACCTACCAGTTCCCACAATGTAGAGTACAGCCTTTCAATGGCAGTTTATTGGATATTGGAGGAAACTAATTTTAACTTGTTTTGTTGAGAGAAACAAACAAAAAACAAGAAAAATATTAGAAAACCTATCACAACAGCAGCAAACAACAACACTTCCATTCAACTGAGGCTCTACTGTCCCAGGCTTGGTGCCGGGCACTTTTTTTCAAATTTGAATTTATGTATCATCACTATATCATGGTGTTTAGGTATTATTTATTCCATTTTATAGGCAAGGGAACAGAAGTTTAGAAAGTTATTTATCATATATAAGATTACAGGGCTAGCAGAGGCAGAGCAAGATTAAAATTCTAGGTTTCTCTAGTCCAGCCTGCAGCCTAGTAGATCTTACCTGGCTTTACTTTCTTGTGACATTTAAACAGTTCCATGTAGCAGTGACCATATATATTTACTAACCATCTGGTAAAGGTCCTTTATATGGCTTATCCTCTTCTTGACCAAGACCATTGAGTGAATTCCAACCCCACAACTCAGTGGTAGCCTTTCTCCCTAGCTCTGGATTTCAACTTGAGGGATTGCCTTTACCACAGGTGATAATGAGACTGATGACTGACACAGTGATGATATAATGAAGGAGCTGATAGAGATAGTCTTAGATAGAGAGTGTAGTGGAACGCTCTTGCCCCTTTCTGGCCCTCATAAAAATGTCACTTTGACCATACAAGTAATCAAAACCTATCTAGTTAGTTAGAGGCTCACTTGCTCAAAGGATGTAAGTCTAGATAACATGATGCCGCCATTTGAGGGAGACGAAGAGAACTACTTTTTGCATGTTGAGTTTTAAAGGACTGACTGGTCACTGTTGAGGAAATTCAGCAAATATCAGACTTGGAGAGTTTGGAGGATGATTTGCATAGGTTGGCTGGAAGTGTGAGAATGAATGAGATTTTTGAAATATATGTGAAAAGGACTAAGGATAGAGCCTTAGGATACACAGCTAGGAGCTAGAAAGGGGAAGAGAAACAAAGGAGACAGAAACAACAATTGGATTTGGCAGAGCGGCTCCAGAAAGGTAGTTTCAACAGTCAAGACATAGACTATTTCAAGGAGGGGAGTGAGCCAAAAAGTATCAAAAGATGCAAAGAGCATAAAGACAATGAGAACTGAGAAAAGCCTCATTATTTTAGTTCTCAGTGAAAAGTAAGGGAGTAGTTTCAAGCATAGAGGTGGGAAAATAATTTATTATCTATGAATAATAGATGATCCAGGTTTGGTTAGAAAAAAGGTTCATTTTGAGAATTACTAGAAAATAAGTAATTTGGGCTAAAGGGCTTGTGCTCCAGGAACCAGTGACTCATTTTGTCATTCTCTTGCTCAAAAATATACCCAGTTCAGTAAATGATAGTCTAAGATTAATCTGTGGTGAATATGTAGAGTGAATATCCATTTTAGATATTTTACCCCCATCCAAATCGGAGGTGAAACCAGGCAATGTGCAGAAAAGGAGGGATTGATTTAGTTTAGGTGAGAGGTAAGAAGGGTCATAGCAACATCTGTGGAGTTGCTCAAAGGTCATGACAATTTTTTTCAAAAACAAAAACAAAAAATGTGCCATGGCTTTTCCGACAACCCAGTATTACCCCCATCCCCAAAGTGGCCCAGACATCTTGTTCACCTCTCCCTGAACTGTCATTTTCTCCTCAGGCTGGGATGTGCATATGCCTCTGTGGGATCCTCTATCCAGGAGACTCTCGACCCAGTATTTCCTTTTTCCTCAGATCACATCTAATTTCAACAGGACTTCAAGGCTCTCTTAGGAAAATACAACCTTATTAGCCAATGGTAGCAAATAAATGGCCAGAATGGGCTAGTAGTATACTTTCATTTGGAATATGTATCTGCATTGCTCCTCCGGCTACCATCAGTCAGTAGGTCCCAGCAACACTATCTGTCCACTCTAGTTGATGCACTAAGAGATATCATGCCTGGCACTTCTGTGCCATACATTTGATTCCCAACCAGCCACAGTCAGGGAAACCATCCCTGCCTTCCATTTGTAGGTGTTATCTTGAAGACTCCTAAGTGCCAGATGTTCAGTTAAGGAAACTTCTGACTGACCCTGATGGACTCATAACTCCTCCCACCCTCCCCTTCTCCTCCCCGCCCTTTACACAGGTTGGTCCCTCTGGAGTCTCTGGATGAAGTGAGCGCTTATCAAATTCTTAAAGTTGGACTAGAGCTTCAGGTCATTCTTCATGGACTTTGCAGATTCCCTTCCCCTTTCCTATGTGTCCCTGACTCTGCACCTGTCTTTCATCCTTGATGTGGGAAGAGGGGAAAGTTGGCCCTTCTCTAGATCCAGGGCTTCAGATGGCGCAATATCAGCAAGCACTTTTCTTTACACTTTCTGAAGCCTCCATCCCTTAGGAGGCCAGCTGCTTCCCTGGTTCTCCTTGTCCTTGGAGCATTTTCTCCAGCCAGTTGCAAACCCTACAATTTGGCAGCTTTTCAGAGGAAAGATCTGCCTTTCTCTTGGTTTCTTCTAGGGCCATCCGTGGTATTCCTTCCATAAGGCGTGTGTGTGTGTGTGTGTATGTGTGTGTGTATGGGTGGGTACTAGAGGAATCGAGGGAACAACTGATCAGAACATGGATGGCAGAGATGGGAAATGTGAACTGGTGGGAGTGTCAGGAATAGGAGACTGGGAATATGGGGATGGTGACAGGGAAATGGAAAATGGGAATTGGGCTTTTCCTTCATCTGACCATCTTTGTAATTCTCACTATGAATCTTCCCATGACCCCTAAACCCTTCTGGTCTGTAGGATGTGTCCAGTTTCCAGCAGGTTGAAAGACTTGAGAGTGGCCGGGGGAAATGCCCTTTTGATCCAGCTCAGCGGTCAGCAGCTATAATGGCTGGTGAGTAGGGAGAGGCAAGAATCTGACTTCTTGCTGTAATTGCCTCCTTCCCACCCCTGCTGTTGGAATTTCTGTGTCCTTTCCTTGGAACGTCTATTATTCCTTTTCTATTCTTCCCAGAGTGCCTGAGACTTTCTGCTTTTTGCCACAGGCTATTATTTCCCTGGGTTCCCTCTAGAGAATGTGTTCTCTGCTCTTCTAGTGTGTTTCCTTTGTTAAACTCATGGTGTTGCTTCCCCTCCATCCCCCACCCTCGTTTATAAGAGGAATATACTACAATGCATATTGTAATCAATTTGGAAAAAGTATGAAGTACATAAGAAATCTCATAGAACAGCACTGTCTGAAAAAACTGTGTGATGATGGAAATGTTCTGTCTGCAATATCCACTACAGTAGCCAATAGCTTCATGTGGCTGTTGTAGCCTTGAAGTTAACTAATGAAACTGAATGAAAGATTTAAAATTATTTTAATTTTAATTTAAAAGGAAATGGTCTCATGTATCTAGGGACCACAGTATTAGCACAGTTCTAGGGTATCCCTACTTAGAAAACCACTGCTAATGTTTTAGGACATTTCTTTCTTGCCTTTTAATTGTGTGTGTGCACACGCATCTACAGTTCATGGGCATATATTTTACATGCTGGTCCTTTATTATTCAGAGAAGTAAGTTATGACAATTAAATACACTTCTGCCATTACTTCCTTTGACTATCTGCAGTTGCTCAACTGTGGGAATCTTTTGGAATCACAGATTATGACCGAACTTTTCCTGGAGAAGGACTTTTTAATTCTTTGGCATCCATAAAATGAGTTGTTTGTGTGTTATGTAGCCTGAACTGTAGGTCACTCTTCCCCTACCCCTCCCTCTCAAATAAGTGAGAATTCAGCTGTTTTTTTTCATGACAGGGTACACTAAGCAAGTTAATAGAAATTTTATAAGTGTCTGTATTATAAAACTTTTAAGCGTCATGCTATATTATGTCTGAATTTTTTTAAAATTTTACATCACAGGTATTTCTATAAAATTTAAAAGTTCTTTGTAAAGAGAATTTTTAGTGATGCTATGCCACTCACCTGTGAACATACCATAATTATAAACAGTTCAAATCATTTATATAAATGTATTTCCAAGTTACTTTAAATATTTAGTTACCTCATATTTTTGTTGTTATATACAACACTGTGATAAACATTTTTGTGCATCAATTTTTGTCCTCACATTATTGTCTCCTTAGATTCCTGGAAATGCATTACTTTTAATACATTAAAGGACGTGAACATTTTCTAGCATATTATCAGTTGCTAATTGAGTTTCAGAAAGGGTGTTCCAATTTACACCTAAATCCGCAGTGAATGAGAGTTTATTTTCCTCACACAAATATCACCAGAAATAATCATTTAAAAAAAAAATCTGTGCTAATTTGAGGCTAAAATGACACTTGTTTTAATTTGTATTTCTTTGAATATTAGTGAAGTTGAACATTTGTTATGTTTTAGTACTTATTTTTATGTCATCTTTGGGAAATTCTCTGCTTATATTCTTTGGCCAGTTTTTAGGTAGGATATTAGTATTCCAATCTATAATTTCCTTTGTGGTTTTATATATATATTTTAAAAGTTAAGTATTGTTTTCTTTTTTTTTTTTTTAAAGATTTATTTATTTATGCATACAAGCACTGGGGTACAGGCCAGAGGTGTGGGGGGGGTGAGAGGATTCACCACAGAGA
>JAGFMF010011626.1:4333839-4367961 GCA_019455555.1 Galemys pyrenaicus
AGGCAGATCAACGGAAGTACACTGCTGAGGGGAGCAGCGGGCACAGCAGGAGAGGTCTGCTGCACCATGTGGGTCCCCTCTCTGGCTGGCAGCAGGGATTGAACTCGTGCTGCAGTGGCTGCGGTTTGCTTCATAGTGCGTTGCTTAACCCACAGCACCACCAGGGAGGCCCGTGGTTATATTTTTAAAGGTACATCATCATTTAGAGAGCAGATTGAAAAAAAAGTTTAAAATTCTTTGATTTATTTGCAACTTATTTTGGCAAATGGTATGAAAGGGAGATTTAAATGAATTTTTTCCATTCAGTGGTCAGTTGACTTAGCAGCATTCATCATGTTTTTTCTTTCTTCACTAATTTTTGCTGTGAATTTTATCATAAAATTAGTTTTTACCAACATCTTTGGATAATATTTTATGGAAAGCAAAAATTGAGATATGAGCTCAAACAATGAAATTTTTTTTGGCATGACTTTTTTGGAAAAGTCTCAAAAGCAATACAGAACAAATCACTCTTAGTCATACAGTAAATGACTTGCCTTTTCTGAAAAGTAATACTATAACATAAAAGCTTTTGAAAATGAATATAAAGTAATCATTTAGTAAATACAAAATTTGAGTCATTTTAATCATTCATAGTTGAAATGGAATGAGACCTTATTTATATTTATACATGTTTGAATAAAAGAGTTTAGTCAGTCATTTGTTTGTCTTGATTTTTTGCCAAGCATCTTTGGCAAAACTCTGAGCCAGTGGTTGGGATCATTAAGAAAGATTTAGCAGTTATGAATGCCTCTTGATTCTACAATGACTTCTCCATTGTAACAGTCCAAGATGATTAATGTTCTTTGTTTCAAACAATAAACTTTAGGTACATTTGACCTTTTATATGTAATTTCTTTGAGTTCCAGAAGGCAAGTGGATTCATATTTGCATCTATTTTAAGACAGATTTCACAAGTAAGATCAATGTATGACAAAACATTTTCAAAAAGACTCAAGAACTTTTTATTTCAAATAAGGAAATTCAGATTTGCCTTCAGCTGACAGTTGTTTGGAGGTGATCAGAATTCACTTTTAGGTCTAGACATTTAACATAGTGCCTCTGGCTCTTTCTGTATCAGCATATCCCAGTCACTACCAATGTAAAGCTTTTTCTGAAAGTTCTTACTTTACAGGGTCATAATAAATTTTTTTCTTGGTTTGATATGTGTCAGTATTCAATTGGGATTTTCAGTGTTGACCCATCATACCCTGTTCCCTTCTGTTTTAGAAATACCAGTAAAGAAAATAGTGTAAGAACTAGAGCCAAAATTCCAGTTAGGAGCTATGAAAAATGTCTCTGTGGTTCACAGAGGTATTTTGAAATAAAGGAAGCTTTTAGTAATGTTAAAATATTATTAGACTATAATAGCAGGAGTATTTATTTTAAATTATAAAATTATAATGTGCATTGTAGAAAATTTAGAAATTATAGACATGAATAAAGAAAGTGAAAAGTAATTTTTATTATCACCAGGTAACCTTTTTTTTTGTATGTTTTAAACTCTGTGTGTGTGTTTATGTGTGTGTATATGTATTTATAGGACATTTGAAATATCATATGTATAATATATATTGAGTATTTTCTCATCATAGGAGTTGTTTAGTTATTCAAATTGTGATTTTTAGTAATGCATACCCTTTCATCATATGTATGAAGCACAATTTAATTCCCATAAATTATGCATTCAAATTTTAAAATAAATTATTCCTTTTATAAGTAATGCTGGAGAAGAAATCCTTTTACATAAATGTTTATGTAAATCCTTCACATGAATATAATCAATTGTGTGACTCAGTCAAAAGTAGGGTTGCTGGGCAAGTGGTGTGAAAGTTTTTATAGTGCTTGATGGATTTGCTTTCTACTTAGTCCCACTGGTAGTGACAAGAGGACCTGTAATTGCACTCTTTTGAGTCCCAAGTATTATAGTTAGTAAACGCACAAAGAATGAACTTCCTCCAAAGTCCAATCGCATGCATATTTTGATTTGTATTTCTATTAGTGAGGTAGAATAACTTTTCTTGTTTGTTGGTGTTTGATATATTTAGGAAAAGGCATCATGAATCTTGTCTTCAAATATGACATTTATCTCTATTGCCTTATATAAAATTTAAACAAGTGATTTATTTGCACTGTTCAAATTTAGAAAATTGCAAATATTTGAAGAATAATATTATCATTAGCCTAATAACATTTGCAGTTCCTCCTCAGTCTCCTTAATAGGATTTTTGTCTTCTGTTCATTCTTTATATGTTGGGGTTCTTTAGACTTCTGCCCAAGATCCTCTTCTCTTGCGTTCTAAGTAGTTATGCTCTCAACCAGCCCTGTGCATTCTGTTTCCACTGTGTTCTGATGTCTTTCACATCTCTCAAAACCACATCTTCCACACTTTCTGATGCCTCCCTAGGAATCTCAAAATCAGCATGTCTTAAACTGAGCTCGTCATCTTCACTCACCTCCCCTAAACTGTTCCTTCACCAGTGTCTCCACCTCTGAGTGTATGTGCCATTATCCCCTCCTCCCTCCAGCTACCCAAGCTAGAGGCAGCAACAAGTCATTTTTGATGCTCCCTGTCACATAGTGTAATAAACAGGGCTTTTCATCAAGAAGAGCAGGAGGGAGTTTTACTCTCTCTCTCTGGGAACCCATCCTATGTTTTTGCCATATCCTTTTGGTCATTGTACCCTGTGACTACTGCATCTGCCAAGGAGTGCCACATACATTCCGGATGCACTGGGTGCTGCCAGCATTTTGGGTCAAGCCTACCTCTTAAATCCAGGTATGTCTAACCCAAGCCTAGCATTCATACACAGAAATAAGACAGTTACAGAAATCCTATACTACAACAGAGGAAAAGTAAACATTGCATTTCCAGTTACTGAATTATGTCATAATTATAGACTGTTAAAAGAAAAGTTATCTAGATACCTCAATCCTTAGATAAGGAATTAGATTGTTAGGGTAGGAGCTATCTATCCTGCAAATCTCTGACTTTGAGAAGAGATGGCAATGCAGGAAGGTAGGTGAGGGCATATTAAAAAATCATCTTTTAAAAGCTAATGCATGATATTCCCTATTGCAAACAATTTTTAAAAGTAAACATTTTCATACCAGACTGAAAATGTTTCATATTTACCCTTTTTAGTAGATTTGACCCTTTTAGTAGTAATTTGCAAAACAACTGCACACACAGGATATTTTATTGCATTAACATGAAAAGAATATTTGAGATTGAGACTGTCCTGGAGAATCTAGGACACATGTTGATCCTGTGTCCTGTGGATTCCTGGTATCATGATGGCGATAGTTGCTGCCCCTCTGTGTGTGTGTGTGTCTTGCATGCTCCTTGTAATACCTTGCTGTTTCCTCCCAAATGTCTAATCTCCTTTGCTGTCACAGCTCTGTTTTTCCTCCCCTGAAAGAATGTGCTTTTCTAGGCTCCAGAGTTACTGACTGCTCCCATTGATGCCCTAGAAAATTTTGGGACCCTTTATCTTCATCCTCTGCTGATGGCAGAGGTTATCATTGTGTGGTTGTCTGTGGGCCTTCACTGTATCCCAGTACTTATGATTGTCCCCCTTCCCCTGCACACCGCAGTAAGTCATGCTCCCAAAGCATTCTTCGGGACCTCATCTCCCTGCCTTCTCAGGGTATCCATGACAAAGCTTTCTTTGGAGTTTTGGTTAGTGTTTGATTCCAGTGCTGCCTTCTGTATCCATGCTTTTTTCCCCGCAAAGTACAGAGGAGTGGCTCATTTGCTTCTCCACTTGCTGCCAGGATTTTCCCAAACAGGTGTTCCCCTCCTGAAATGCTCGGGAAGGGAATGAGATGCACTTTATAGCCTGCCTTTCCCCTTTCTGTCAACAAACCAAGTGTATTTGGTCACATTCATCCCTTGAGTTTTCGTAAGTTGCTGAAACTAACACTTAGTGAATGCAGCGGAGCTCCAGGCTCTACATGGAGCTCTGCGTTTGTGACCTTTAACCCTCAGCCCTACTCTGAATAGAAGGTGGCGTTACCCTGTTCTATGTTTAAGGAACTGAGGCTTAGAAAGGTTAACTTGCCAAGATTATAGCGCTACCAAACATTCAGGGTTCAAACACAAGATACCCAGCTTCCAAAAGGCTTGGATTCTTTCCACAATCTCCAGTAGCCCTTCCTACAAGAGCCCTTTGTGCTGCCTCAGAGGTCTCCTGACCCTTTTTGCTCTGTATAAAGTGTTTTTTAAATCATGGTCATCTTTCCAGTGCCTGAGACATGCAGCTTTCCTTGATCTATCTATGACCCCCAAATGAGTGGGATTCATCCTAAAGTCCTCATTTACGGCTTCTTCAATGTGCACAAACCCCCATGGTTCTTATTGGGGTCTCCACGCACCTGTCTCCAGCACACTGACCTTTCCGCTTTCTGTCAACAAACCAAGTGTATTTGGTCACATTCATCCCTTGAGTTTTCGTAAGTTGCTTCTCGAGAGTCGCTTGATCTCAGTGGCCTTCAGTAGCCTCTCTCCTGAGTGGTGGTATCCCCAGGGCACTCTTCTCACGTTCCCTTTCTCCCTGGATGCTTCATTCACATCATGACTTCCCATAACCCCAGAGTTGTCTGACTCCAGCCCTTGACCCAAACGCTCCTGTTTGTCTTCCAGTGTCTCTGACCAGCTGTTCTAAATAGACTCCGCTTTAGTGTGGCCAGTGGGAGAACTCACCTGCTCTCTAGCTACCTTCCTTACAGGCCTTCTGTCATTTCCTGAGTTGGTTCATGTCTTATAAGCTGGAACCATATAGATGTTATGCTGTTCTATTCATTCATATTGTGTAGGCAACTGATTTTTAAGTCTTACTTATGCATTCTGACTCCTAAATATCTCCTAAATTCTCCTCCTTTATTTCCTCTGCCACTGTCTTCATATTCTCTGCTCTTACCTGTACGATGTGAAAGGCCTTTTACCTAATAGTCTTATCTTCTTATAAACCAGGACTGATTATGTTACTTTCCTCAAGAAAATCTCTACAGTTTGAGAAACAGTTTTAGGAAGTTCACCTCCCAGCTGTGACAGAGCAGCCTCTTTAGAATTGGATGCTCACCTCTGTGCCTTCAGCTTTGTCTTCTTACTTGCCCCTAGCTCTGTGCCCTGAGGGAGCTTCATCCATGGGAGTGCCCCACATCTCAGGACTTGGCTCTCTTCTCCTCTTGCCTCTTTTCCTCTCTGAAGTTTTCCTTCATTGCAAATTGCAATGCAAATTGCTCATTCCTCAGGCTTCCCTCCTGAGGTGCTGCTCCCCTAGTAGGTGTGGCTGGGTTTCCATGCTGTCACTTGCATTTGTGAGTCCACACCTGGTATTGTTGCACATTTGTTTTGGGCAGTGATGTGCTCAGCACTTGGCACAGTGCTTGGGCATAAAGAGTGGTGAAGGAGGACTGTTCTGTTCTCCCGGAGTCCCTGTGCTGCCTGGGACACCTCCAGGGGTTTGTGACCCACTGTCCCTGGCACCATTTCCTCCTAAGCTTTTGGCCATATAACTCAGAGTGGCCAGATTTCTCTCACAGATTTCAACCCACAGAGATGTGCTTCCCCTTCTTGCCAGAGTTTCTGTGATTTCTAACCCCCACCATCCCGACACATGCTCACTATACCAGGACGGAGGATTTGATTTCTAGATGCTGTCCCTGGCTGACTGTGCGTTATCTCTTATGCTAGTGTTTCTCAACATGAGGTCCTGACTCACCTGAATCTAAATAACTCCAACTGCTTGTTAGAAAGGCAGACTCTTGGCCCAGCCCCCAAGTACACTGAGAATTGACAGGCCCAGGAAATTTCATTTCGATCAATTCCCCAAATGGTGCTAGTATACCCTAAAGTTGAGACTTGATCCAGAGCCGTGTTCCCACTAATTTTCAGGTAGGGCACTAGTTCCCAGATACGGTAGTGGGAGAACGTAAGTGAGGCCGGGACATGCCACCAAGCAAGACATCTGGAGCGTCGCAGTGTAAGCATGTTACAGGCAGGGAAGGCCCTAAACAACAACAAGGCAAAAGCGAGGAAGGCATCCTTAATGTGCATGACAGACACGTCATACACTAATATTCCCTTAGCGCTGCTTCCCCTTACTGCTTGGAGCACTTGCTTTTTCTTTATTTTAAGTCAGGGGGTGCCAGTCATATGTTTGGCAGTGGCCCTGAGAGTTCCTGTCTCTGCTTTTGTTCTGCTCTGCCTGTGATCCCTTTTGCTTCCCTCGGTGGGTCTCTGACGGCCCATCTCCTCCCTGTCACTTTGCAGGGGGGGTCCTCTATGCTGCCACTGTGAAAAACTACCTGGGGACGGAGCCGATTATCTCCCGGGCTGTGGGTCGAGCTGAGGACTGGATTCGAACAGAGACCTTGCCATCCTGGCTGAGCGGTGGGGAAAGGGAGAGGGACGCCCTGGGGCAGAGTGGGGTGGAGGCTGGGTGGCCCCATGCTGTGCCTGTGGGATCTGAGGCCCCTGGGTCTCCCCAGCCCCAGCATTTGTTGCAGCAGTGGCCTTGAGCCCAGCCGAGTGGGGGGATGAAGATGGAGACGATGAAATCTACTTCTTCTTTACGGAGACTTCCCGAGCATTTGACACACACGAGAACATTAAGGTCCCGCGGGTGGCCCGCGTTTGTGCGGTGAGACCCCAGTCCCAGCTGTCTGTCTGTCATCTTCTGCTCTGCCTGTGCTAGATTTTCCCCTCTGGATCTGTCTTTGCATCTTTCCTCTGCCTGACTTCTGGGAACTTGAAGAATGTGAGGAAAGGGCTCTTGCCTCTTTTGACCCCCACCATTACCCTTGTGACACACTGTCCATAGCAGGTGGACAAGCGGAGAGGCTAATGGCAGGACTGTTGACAGACCTGGGTTCAAGTCCCTGCTCCCTCACTTATTGCCTCTGTGACTCTGGGCAGGTTCTTTAGCATCTTTGAACCTCATCTGTAAGATGAGGATACTACTAAACCTAGCCACTGGGGTTATTTTGAGGACTAAGTGAGGTAAGTTATGTAAATCACATAGTACTGACTTCATAAGTACACAAGAACTTAGACATCATCATTGTTACCGTGACCCCACCCATCCCTGTAACTCGTTATCCCCTACACGTTCTGTCTCTCTGTGCCCACCCTTGCATCTCTGTGCATCTGTCTTCCCATCTGTCCGTGTCTGCTCTGAAGTCAGGGGAAATACTTCTCTCCACATGTTATTCTAAAGAGAGCTCCCCATATACTTGTCACCCCAGGGGGATCTCGGGGGCCGGAAGACCCTCCAGCAGAGATGGACGACGTTTCTGAAAGCTGACCTGCTCTGTCCAGGACCTGAGCATGGCCGGGCCTCCAGTGTCCTGCAGGACATGGCCATTCTTCGACCTGAACCTGGAGTGGGAACCCCCATCTTTTATGGCATCTTTTCCTCCCAGTGGTGAGGAGGTCCTGGTGTGAAGGAGTGTTACAGGGCGGGAAATACGTGGGGTTGGTATAGTGTCAGTGCTGCCTCTTCCCTGAAACTCTGCTCCATCGGCCCTGGAGTGGGTTGCTTGACTCATGGGTCGTCTCATTTGGCATGTAATGAGTTGCTGTCCTCTACTTCCTTCCAAATATCTGGCTCCAACCTGTGACTCTCCCAGGGAGGGGGCTACCATCTCTGCTGTCTGCACCTTCCGACTCCAAGACATTCGGACAGCACTCAAAGGCCCCTTCAGAGAGCTGAAACATGACTGCAACAGGGGACTGCCTGTTTTGGACAATGATGTGCCCCAGCCGAGACCTGGAGAGGTAAGGGGGCTGGAGCCAGGGCCTAAATTGCCCCAGTAGGGCAGGAGCCCAACGAAGCCTCACAGACACGCCCTGGCCCCTGGGAAGCCTTGTCACTCATCCTGTTTCCTTTAGTGTATCGCCAACAGCATGAAGCTCCAGCACTTTGGCTCATCGCTCTCCCTGCCTGACCGGGTCCTCACCTTCATCCGGGATCACCCTCTCATGGATAGTCCAGTTTTTCCACCTAATGGCCGCCCCCTGCTGGTCACTACCGATACGGCCTATCTCAAAGTCGTGGCACACAGAGTGACCAGCCTCTCCGGGAAGGAGTATGATGTACTCCACCTGGGGACAGGTATGTTGATAGCCAAGCAAGTTGCCCACCTGGTGCATACATGCTCTCATCACAGAGAGGGTTCCAGAACACAGGCAGTCGCAGACATGGGTACTTTATGTCATTATGTTTTGCCCCTTGCCTGCTTCCTAGAGGATGGACACCTGCACCGAGCAGTGCGGATCGGAGCTCAGCTCAGCGTCCTTGAGGATCTGACCTTATTCCCAGAGCCACAGCCAGTTGATACTATGAAATTGTATCAAGTGAGTTGTAGATCTTGGGGAGTTTGGCGGGGAGATACCTGAATCCAGGGCCAGTGATGTCTAGGAGGCCCACTGTTTCCCCCTTCCTCACTCTCTTCCCATAGGGCTGGCTCCTGATTGGCTCCCGAACTGAGGTGACACAAGTGAACACAACCAACTGCGGCCGTCTCCAGAGCTGCTCAGAGTGTATCCTGGCCCAAGACCCCGTCTGTGCCTGGAGCTTCCACCTACACGCATGTGTGGCCCACGCTGGGGAACATTCAGGGTGAGCGTGGCTGCCTGCTTCCCTGGGCGCTGGGCCATCCACGTGTTTGCTTCTTATCTGTTTGCACAGCCCTGTGTGTGTGAGTGTTTCTTCTACCTGTTGTATGACTTGTGTGTCTGTTAGTCCAACTCATCTGCCTGTGCAACATTTTAGAAGTGAAACTTCTTATTTTCGGGAGTCGGTTTTTGTTTAAAAACTGTGACCTGGTCTTTTAGTTTCTCTTAGGAGAACTGTTAAATGTTTCAGACAAAGACAGTACTTTGTTCCTTCCTTTATTCTAGTAATTTCCATTAAAATAAGAATTTCATTGCTCCTGAACTATTGTAAGTACTTGAGCCTCATGGTCCCCTTAAGCTATATATGTGGGGCTAGGGGATGTGAAGTGTCTTACATACCAGCATTTCTTGATAATATAAGAAATTACAAACTTGCTACTTCTGTGCACTTGACCCTCTGCACTTCAGTTCATACAAGGAAGGGAAACATAGGCTATGAAGTTCCCACAGCTAGAGCCCTACGGCTCTTTTAGTGTCCTTAGCTGGACTAAGCAACCTTGGTTTTACCCGCAGACTGTAATGCATTCATACTAGTCTTGGAGGTCATTTCAGGGCCTCAGTTCATATGGAAGGAGTTCCCATTCAAGTGGAGTCGATCTTTGGTGTATTCAGACTGAACTTTTACCTGGTCTTCAGTGACAGCCCAGTAGAGGTTTCCCTAGCTGTCTTCCCTTTGATCTTGGTGCCAGAGAGCTCAAAGGGAGCAGTCTTTCTTGCTGTCCCTGTCAGACACATTCCACTGAAGTCCTGGAGGTCCTGGGGTTGTGTTGTTTGAAACAGATCTGTTAGATTGTTGAAGCAAGTTCCTTTGTGGAAATGAGCACAAAAAGTCATCTCACTGATCCTTGCAGAATTTTGATTAGCTTTTACAGAAATGAAGCTTTCTCTTTTAAATAACACACACACACGTGTACGTAACACACACACACACATTTTTTTCCCAGAGAACTCTTGTAGTTGTGGAAACTATAGCTGTATTTCTTGGGAGGTCCCCATGTTTCTTTTAAATCACCCCATCAAACATCTTTCCAGCAGATCTATTGTACTAGATCTGCTGGAAAGATGTGTAAAATTTGACATGGCAAGTATCATGAGGAGTGTTAAGAGGTGCGGGGAAAGTTTTAGTGATGAGAAGAATGTTAACTCCTCCTTCCAGGAGTGACTTGTGAGAGGACAGGATATGGAGCGAGTGAGTGAATGTTCGGTGATGCTGAGGTGGGTTGGCACTGGATTTACCAAGTATTCTTTCTTTCCAGGTTGGTACAAGATATAGAGTCAGCTGATGTCTCTTCTCTGTGTCCTAAAGAGCCTGGAGGTGTGTGTGGTTCAGGGAAATGTGGGTGCAGGGAAATGTGGGTGCAGTGAATGGGTCCATTTTGGACCCACTTTAAAGCTTGGATCCTGGAAGATAAGGCAGCCAGTGACCTGGCACTTTGCTCTCCCTGGGAACCCCCCTTTTTAGCTTTGTCTCCATGGCCCCTTCTCATATTTGATGTAGTGCACATATCTCTGTCACATCCCCACCTGTGGCCTCACCCCCTTTTGTGCCTATGTTGTCTTTCTGCAGAGTATCCAGTGGTGTTTGAAGTTCCTGTGGCTAGAGCTGCCCATGTGGTCTTGCCGTGTTCTCCGAGCTCAGCCTGGGCATCCTGTGTGTGGCACCAGCCTGATGGAGTGACTGCACTCACCCCCCGGCGGGATGGGCTAGAGGTGGTGGTAACCCCAGGGGCCATGGGCGCTTACGCCTGTGAGTGTCAGGAGGGTGGGGCAGCCCGTGTGGTAGCTGCTTACAGCTTGGTGTGGGGCAACCAGCGAGGGCCTCCAAGCCGGGCCCACACAATGGGGGTTGGGCTGGCCGGCTTCTTCCTGGGGGTTCTTGCAGCATCCCTGACTCTCCTCCTGGTTGGTCGGCATCAGCAGCGACGGCGACACAGGGAACTTCTAGCTAGAGACAAGGTGGGCTTGGACCTGGGAGCCCCACCATCTGGGACCACAAGCTACAGCCAGGACCCTCCCTCTCCCTCACCCGAGGATGAGCGACTGCCACTGGCCCTGGCCAAGAGGGGCAGTGGCTTTGGTGGCTTCCCTCCACCCTTCCTGCTTGACCCTTGCCCAAGCCCAGCCCACATTCGGCTGACTGGGGCTCCTCTAGCCACGTGTGACGAAACCTCCATCTAGGGCTGGGCAAATGACTACTAGTGCACGAGAGGCCACTGCACGGGTGGCCGCTAGAATGGAATGGCCCTTGAGACGCAGGGGTTTGCTGCACCTGGAAGAGCATCATGGCCACTGAGTTCTCTGTGGCTTTTGAATGATCACTCAGGCTTCAGTGTCTGTGCTCTGGGCCTGGATGGACTCTGGGCCAGGCCGCTGCCTGACTCCTGATTCCCACGAGAGATCAGAACTGCTCTCTTCAGCAGTCAGGACTTTTGTCACCCCTGCTCCCTGAACCCGTGTGACTCCTCTGACTTCTAGTCCCCTACCTTGGGTCCATTGGTTTGGGGGTGGACAAGGCTGTGACTTTGCCTTCTGGTTGGGCCCTGGCTAAAGGCACTGTGGAGGCGGCTGGCGGCTAGCGTACACTGAGTCCCTCTGCTGATTCTGCCAGTTTATCTCATTCTCTGTGGGGAGTGCATGATCCCCTTGTTGCTACGTGGAACCTCTGCCCCGAGATCTCCCCTTCTCCTCGCCCCACTTCCAGTTTTCCTTCTTTCATGGAAGAGTGTGTGTAAATACATGAATGTTTGTAGGAGACCTGGCCACACGTGCATGAGTGACTGGGCCTTGCTCAGGTGTATCCCCTGGGGGTAAGGGGTGGGGAGGTTGGAACCAGGCCATTGCCTGCAGCACTTTAGACTGCGTAGCCAGAGAAGGAACGGCTTTGCTTTCTAAAAGGAAACAAACCACTACCCCTGCCCCCATTACCTCCCGTAACAGTTCTCTTCAGTAGAGAAAAATGTGCAAAGTGACCTTCTGGATGGGATGGGCGTGGTACATGTGATCCCATCTTTCTCTTTGTTTTTGCCTCCTGGCTGCCACCACTGCCATGCATAGCTGCTCTTTTTCTGCCTGGTTACAGACTGAGCCCTGTTTTCTTGGTACCAATTAAAAATAAACTTTAAGACATTCTAAAATTAGGGGACAACAGGGGAAGAGTCACAGGAAATATAAGCAGCGTAAAAATAGGTTTGTATCAGAGACTACTCAGGGTGACACCCTTGCCCTAAAGCAGGAGTTCTCCGCCTGGGGTCTGTGGACTTCCTAAAATTGTATGCAAAATGTTGTCTGTATCTGTGTATCTGTATTTTTCTGGGGATGGGGAGGGGAGGGAGGTTTTATGGTTTGGTCAGATTCTCAAGGCCTTATTAAGATGGTTAAAGGACCACTACCCCAAGGTTACCACACATTGGCCGCTGAGAGGAGACGGTGCCTCTTAGCAGCAGCTCTTCCTGACCGTGCCGTGCCCGGGCTATGGCCAGCCCTGAATTTGTGTCTCCTGGTTGGCATTTGATTTCTCCATTCCTGGAAGCCAGCTCTGTGCATTATCGAAGACACTGCTGACTTCCAGCAAACTTAAAGACCGCTTGCTGCTCCATAGCTCCCAGACGCTCTAGGCTGCTTCTGCTCAGTTCCAGGCTTGGCCTGTGAATGTGCCTCGCTCATTCCCCATGAGGGACTCCCTTGAGCGCCAGTGAATATCCAGTCCCCCCGTGGAAGTTTGCAGCTCTACACTCCTTGGCAGCAGCCTGTGAACCACTCAAAAGAGTCCCCTTGGGTTTGGAATGATCAGTGGTTTTGCCACTATTAGGGACATGGTCTTCAGCAAGTTATCTAACCTGGAACCTTGGTTTACTTATCTGTTAAGTGGGGATAATACCTACCTCAGGGTTGCTGCAAGGATTAAATGAAAAAAACATGTAAACAATAAAGCACTGTCTATACCAGTAGAGATTGTCTCTGTCAACTTTGACCTGTTATGCCATCAGAAAACATAACCGTATGATAGCCATGATACTTGCAATCGTGAGAAGCCATATTCAGTGGAAGAAAGGCCATTGGCTCACACAGACAAACTTTCTTGCCATTTCTGGCCAGGTTTTGAGAGGCAGGGCCTGTGTTTTTTATGATCCTCAGATAATGCCTGACCTCTTTATTAGTCTTCCTGTGTGGGAATGGAGGAAGGCTCTGTATTCTTGGGTTTATCCTTCTTGGTTTCTTTTCTACTCTCTTGAGGTTATTGGTAAGTTCCATTTTGGGGGAGTAAGGGAGATGTCAGAGGGAACTGCAGTCTTTGAAGAGAGAGGAAGAAATTTCCCAAGGAGGGGAGAGACCAGGTCACAGTGGATTTGAGGCCTGTGGTCCTTGGACAGTGGCTCTAGTTGGAGGGAAATGGGATGGAAAATGTAGGGAAAATGACACGTTAGGGAAATAGGCACGAAGAGAGGAACCCACATTTTGGTGGAAAGTTTGAGCTCCAGTAAGTTACAGCACAAGAATGTGAGGTCACTTCTAGAGAAATAATGTGAATAGTGGTTGTGTGATTGTTGGGCTGTGAGTGTGGAAGGGAAAGGATCCATGGGAAAGGGGGCTGAGCCAGGGTGCAAGGTTCCTTCAGGGACAATTGGTAGGTTGCTGGTTTTGAGAGTCCTGCTTGGCTCTCAGCATTAAAGCCAGGAGGGTGGGTTAAGGGCTTGCGTTTGTGTTTACCTCCAGATTAAGAATTGCCACTTTCTGGCCCTCACTCTTAAATTCCCCTCTGTTTCTGGTTCTGACCCCTTGTCCATAAACTGTGACTCAGACTGTTATTCCTAATTAGTGCACTGCTGCTGCCCGTGCCGTGTGACCTCCCTGAACCGAGAGCCAGAAGGAGATGCTCACTGTTGGCTGTGAGTAAGGCTGGCTTGAGCCCACCCCTGGTCCAGCCCACAAAAGGCAGGAGGCAGGAGGCAGACTCCCTTTCCTTAGCAGCTCCACCAGTTGACTGGTGGCCTCCGTCATGGCAAGAAAGGGCTCCTTTCAGCATCTGTTGGGCCTTGGCACTGCTGGCCACTCTGACCCTCAGAGGAGGGTCAATGATGGCTACAACTAGTTGTTCTTAGCCCACTGGACACAGATTCTGTGGGATTGAGGCTGTGGAATTAGGCTTGTCTTTTATTGTAATGGAGGCAAAATTGGAATTTTAAAAACCCTTTCACCAAAGGGAAGAAAAAAATAGCAATAAAAACAACAAGATATTTTTCTGCAGTTTTAAAGTTTTCCCTGGTGGAGACGAGGCACATGCCCTTCTGTGACATGGTCATTTGTGTGGGCACTAGACAGCAGGTGTGCTTCCAGAGAGGTCCATCTGGATATAAAACACCTGGATATAGAAGGTCCTGGTTGAGATGGGGAAGGAAAAGCAACAGAGAGAACATCTAGCTCCCTGAGGGCAATAGGTGGGGCCAAGACTGGTTAAACAGTTCATATTCAGAGGGCTGCTCCAGCCCCTGTGGAGAAACAAGTGTATGCCAGCAACTCTCATTCTCTCTTTTTACCCCAAGACTTCCCAGCCAATGGGGCTGGGGTTTGTGCTAGATGTGCTGGGGTTGGTGAATGCTGGAACTGCCCTTTGGTGCAGATGGCGCAATTTTTGAGTTGGCACCTGCTCATACACTTCAAAACTTGCAACGCTGCATTGCAAGCTAAAATTTTACCACTTGTAACTGGCACCATTGTTGGGGTGGGGATAGGGGGTGGTTGAGCAACTGACACTGGAACTGAAGACCAACATCTCACCCTCAGGATCAAGCAAGTCTTTTAAGTTGAGGAGGTTGCCATTAAAATCCTCCAAGGACTTAGCTTCATGCTAGGGATTCTCTAAAAGTTGTGATAAAGAGGCTGATTATACCTCTCTGGTCAGAGACTGAGGCAGAGAACTAGCGGAAGCTTAGGCCTTTGTAGGCGTATTTCAGATCTGTCAGGGAAGTGGTTTTAATCAGCCTCAGATGAATTCAAAGGAACGCTCCCCTGCAAGTCCAAGATTGCAGACTTAATCACACAGTCTCAGCATTTTTCCTTTCAATAAACACTTAATCATGTGTAATACCTAAGCTTCTATTCCTTTTTCCAAAGAAGGGAGAAGGCAGAAGTGGCCTTCTCCTGTGACTGATGTATATCTGTGCCCTGTTTCCATGCAGCTTCTCTGAAGTGACAGAAGCTCTGGAGGATAGAATGCATGGATGCTGCAGCACAGTCATGGTCTTGAGGATTGTGGGGAAGTGCTACGTGATTTGGTGCAAATGATAGAACTTCTCCTTTTTGTGGGTTCAGATGATGAGCTTTTCAGCAGAGGCAGTCATAAGACTATATAAAGACTGTTTTGCCCTTTGCTGAGAGCCATCCAGGTCTCCTGAATTCATGTTCAATTCTAGGCAAAACAATACCAAGATGACTGAGATAGAATTAATTACCGAAGTGACTGGGAACTCAGAACTGGGTTAATTTTTGATTTATAGAAAAAAAAGTATATTTTGTACCTGAGCATTTATAGAGAAAATACTATGCTCCTTATAGTATCAGCACTTCTGAAATGAGCTGAGTCTGGAACACCACATTATGAACTGTCTATAGACTGCAGACAGGGTGGGCTTGAATGAGCATTAAGTACCTGAAATGAAGAAGGTGGACCTTCCTCTAACCCTGGGCAGGAGTCATTTCCCCTAAGGTAGATTCTCCCCACACATATCCACCAATTAATCTTTTACCAAATTCATCACTTCCCAGATTTGGTAATTTTATGCTGTTTGTAACTTCACTATAATATTATAGTTCATTATGGATTGTGATCCCCTTGTAATTCCCAGGAAACATAGAAAGAAGGGAAAATGAACCCATGGGGCCCTAGCTGACAAACCTTGGTGTCCATAAGCTATTTGTAAAGGTTTATGACAAAGATGCCACTAGGAGTTTTGCTAGAATATTTCTTACTGTTTTGGGTGTCTACTGCTGTGCTAGTCAGCACAGGCTTTGTTATGACATAATAATAAATGGCCCCATACTCTTAGTGGCTTAAATCAACATGTTTCTTACACCAGTTTTTAAGGAAGGGAATTCTGATATATTTTACAACACAGATGAAGCTTGACAAAGTTATGAAATAAGCCGGTCACAAAAAGACGAATAATGTATGATTCCACTTTTACTAAGTACTTAGAATAGACAAAATCATACAGACAGAAATTAGAATGGTGGCGGCTAGGATTGGAAGGGTGAGTGGAATGAAAGGTTATTGTTTAGTGGGTGTAGAGTTTCCATTTTACAAGGTGAGGAAAGTTCTGGACATTGAAGTTGGTGATAGTGTAACAGGGTGGTCTCCATGAAAGGGGGAAGTTCCAGAATCCGGTTCCGCCCTAAGTGGGTGGAGCTGAGCAGGAAAAGAAAATTCTGCAGAAAGAAGAAAAGAGAGGAAGGAGGAAGGAAGCAGGATGGAAAGCAGCAAGGAGACCTGGAGGAGACACATGGAGCAGAGGGACACGTGAAGAAACTGCCCTTGCTTTTTAGTCTTGGACTGGGTAGAACAAATGTGGGTGAAAGACCCGTGGGGAGCTTAACAACGGCAGCTTTCATCTTAATTTTAATTTTGCTCTTCTCCTGAATTTATCTGACTCTTTCTGACTCTTTCCTATAGGTCTCTACTGAAAGGTCCTTTAAATGTGTGGCAGGCTTTTGGGCCTTACTTTAAGCCAATCCTATTTGGCTAAACTTTTACCCTCAAAAAAATAGGTAACTTTAAATGCTTAACTTAGTAACTATGTTCTTTGTCCTTTCTGTATTGTACCCTAATTGTATTAAAGTTCCTTTCCATTAAAAGCCTTATATGTTTATCTTAATGCGGCGAATGGCAGAACCCATTCAGAGAGGGCAGGTTTAAAGATTTTGGGGTGCTCCTCTCCCTGCCCTGTAACAATAGTTGACATTATGATGAATGTGTATAATACTATACACTGAAAAATGGGTAAGATGGTAAGTTTTATGTCTCTTACCACCATGAAAAAATGGGAAAAAAAGTGAGTAACACACAGTCCCTGCATCCTTGAAGTTCCCAATTGAGTGGGAGGTAGACAAGCGAGCAGATAATAACCCATTTGGAAAAGCACTAGTGTCAAGGTAGAACCCAGATGCCACAGAACCAACCCAAACATACCTCATTCTGCTTACAGCTCTACTGAACTGGCAGCTTAAAAAACAGGCCTGAGGCACGAAGAGAATACTTTGAACTTCCCTGTAGCTACTGAGACAGTCTGATGGAACCTAGTGAAACATGTACATGCCTCATTAGATTTTCTGTGTGTGTATAATTTTCCAAAACAAAACTTGAAAACGAAATATTTATCTGTCTATAAAAAAGTCATCATATTTTGTGCAGGTAAGGTTTTGTGGGGAATGGGATATTTTTCTACTTTATTGTGGGAAGTGAAAATAGAACTAAGTCTCTGGAAGGCAGCCTGGCACTATTAAAACAATTAAAATGTTTATATCACTTGACCCAGTAATTACACATCTAAGAATTTATTTTAAGGAAATAACAGTGTACAAAGACTTATTTCTGGGCCTCCCTGGTGGCGCAGTGGGTTAAGCAACGCACTATGAAGCAAACCGCAGCCACTGCAGCACAAGTTCGATCCCTGCTGCCGGCCAGAGAGGGCACCCACATGGCGCAGCAGACCTCTTCTGCCTTGCCCGCTGCTCCCCTTAGCAGTGTACTTCTGTTGATCTGCCTGTTCTGCTCCCCGCTCTCTGTGGTGAATCCTCTCACCTCCCCACACCTCTGGTCTGTACCCCAGTGCTTGTATGCATAAATAAATAAATCTTTAAAAAAAAAAAAGACTTATTTCTAAAGGTTTCCATTTTAGTATTAATTATAAACCTCAAATATTAAAAAAATCTAATTATTCAACAAGAGAAATAAGACCCAGTGTTGATTTGGAAAAAAAAAAAAAAAACCCACAGCATTGTTAAGTGGAGAAAAGAGAAAACCACCAACAAGGAAAGGACAAGTAGAAGCCGACAGCTGGGCTGGCCTGGCATTCACAGGGAGGCCTGGTAGTCCTTCTGCATCACAGAACACCAGCAGCAGACAGTGCTGCTCTGTGCTGTGATGGGTCAAGACTAAAACAAGACCAGTCTGTAATTCGTCTGCACACAGACAAAGCAAGAACATTGTCCAAACCACCAAATGACCAAGTATCCATCTGTCCTGGCTAATAGAAGCGACTGCTATTTCTTTATTAATTCCTCACCAACTTTAGCATCACACTAGTCATCCCCTCCTTCCAAGAGACATTTATTAAGATATCCAGAGCAGAATTACTCCGCTTTCTGGCAACATCCAATGCAGAGCAAAGCTCTCTTCCTTAAACTCGCTTATAAACCTAGCACAGCCCAAGTCTTTCGAAGCTCTTCTTACTGAAACATCCGCTATTTCTCCATGGTGTGCACGTTCTCCCTCATCACAGAGTGGAAAAACCCAACTACAGGACTGTTCCTACTGGAGAGCAACAGCAACCCCCGCAGCTCATTGTTGTTTGTAGTAGAGTGCATTCCATTGTCATAAAAGTATGTGGAATAATTCACAGCAAAGGCATTGGTAATGATTATTATCCTTGATGGGTTTAACTTGGGGATGGGAGGAGGCGAGGGGGGCCGGGGAGGGGAAGGGACATAGCAGAGGGGCTCCCCCACCCCACAGCTGCTCTCTGCCAGCTATGCAGCACGGGCCCTAAGAAAAGCAGTGGCAGTTTCCCGCCAACGCAGAAAGTTACTGCCTCGGGCAGCCCCTCCCCCCACACCAGCTGGGTTTGAGCTCGAAGCCAGAGCCGGAGTTTCCCCGCTGGCTCCTAGAGGCACCTCTCTGTCTGGTGTAGCATCCAGTACTGTTGTTGGGGGCTGCTGCCATGTCCTCTCAGGGACCCCGCCGTAGGCACCTCCAGCTGCCACCTGGCCCACAGCTTGCCTTCCCATCGCCGGCTCAGGCCCTTCTTGACTGGCCGGCGCCATCTTGAACGAGCGGACTTTTGTGTGGGGCTTCTGGACACTGTGGACACCACCTGGGTGAGATGACCGGCCACTTGTGACCTTAGGGACTCTTTGTTTCTCCTGTTTGTTAAATAAACCCCATTGTTGTTATTCCCCCAAACTGAGCGGTCTTGCAATTGTGCCTTTCCGCAGAAACACTAAGTGACCTGTCCCCTGCTGGGCACTGTCCTTTGACCTGCTCTAACACCCCTGTTGTTCTGTTTCAGTAGCATTGGGTGACCTTTATTTACCACTTTACATTTTCTCTAATTAATGGGAACTACATTTAAAAATGGAAAAAATAGCAGTTTTTATTTTATTTTTTTGTAGAGCCTATTCTTTAAGTACTCATTTATTTTATTTTTATTTTTGCATAGAAGAACTGGAGTATAGGCCAGAGGTGCTGCGGGGTGAGAATATTCACCAGAGACAGTGGGGAGCAGAGCAGGCGGATTTACTGAAATCCACTGCTAGGGGAGGAGCAGGCCAGACGGGAGAGGTCTGCTGAGTCACGTGGGTCCCCTTCATGGTCAGGGGTTGAATCAGGCCATAGTGGTAATGGTGCTGAGACTTAACTCCTAGGCCATCAGGGAGGCCCAACAGCAGTTGTTTTAAATAGAAAAAAAAAATGCATTTTTTTCCCCTGAGGAAAATGCTATGTGACTATTTTAAATTTTTATTTGTTTTGTGGTATCTTGTACCAGAGTCATGACTTAAATTTGAAGCCTTTTTCCAGGTCAGTTGCAGTACAGTTAGGATGCAGTAGATGTTGCTCTTTCCTGAAAATGGCTTCCTGTTCATATGGACAGGAAGTCCTCTCTGAGGAGTGCCTAATTCTGAATTAGTTATTTGTCTGTGAACTATATCTAATCTCTGACCTTTAAGTACTGTATATCTGCATCCATGACTCAATCTAGATAAGAGAAATTACCTCAATAAAACATACTCCTTATTCCTTTCTATAGATAGAACTTTCACACTGCTGTCCTATCTTCATAGGACATCCTGAAATATTTTAGACAGTATTATATACTTTATTTTACAGGTGAAGAAAGTGACCAGAAAATGTTATTCCTTAACAGTTAATTGGCCCCGTTTTCTCTCCACTGGCTAGTTCCAGTAACTGGCACATATGCAGTAAAACAATACTATTTGTGCTTTAAATATATTAGTATATAAATGTATCTGAGTAAAAATCCACAGGTATCACTTGCTGAAAACTGTCATTCAAATAAGGAGCATCCACGCATGTTGCTTGTGCAGCGTGGCTGTGCAAAAGCTTCTGATGGATGTACTCCAAAAAGGAGCCCTCTCAACTTTGGCCAAGGTGGGCAGCCTTTAAGGACCCTGGAGTTCTTTGCAAACACCTAGGCATCCTTGGGGGGGTATGCTGAATATGACCCATATTTGTGTATCACTGACTTGGGTCACCATTATATATCAGTTACATTGTGTATTAGCTATTGTGCTTTGTCATTTCACTTGATTCCTATCATTTCAGAGGAAAGGGGCTGTGCTTCCTCCCTGTGAGGTCTCACACCTTTCCAACCATGTGCTCGTATTTAGGCTGTTACTTCCTGATGGCTGCCTTGTAGCTTCTGCTTTCTTCTTTCTAGTTAGCTTTTTCTCAAATGTTAGGGAGTTAGAAATCAAATAACCAAGGTAGCTAGGAAATGAGTATAAAATTTACCAGGTTCAAAGCAAATTTGTTTGAAGGCTTTTGTATAGGTATGTTACTCCCTGGTTCATAGTTTAAAATGGAAAGATGAGAATGATAGTGACTTCATTTTGGATGTATGAAAAATGTCTATGCCAATGTTTTTAAAGTCCCAAATGACCAAGGTCAACCCTGATCTCAGTCTGTTGAGTCATCTGGAACTTAGTCACTCACTCCAATGCTGCAGCAATTTAAAGGAAATGAACCAGGCTGGGTGAGGGTGTCTAGCCTTAAGAGGTGTCCCGCTGTCTCTGATGGTGTGGTGAGTTATGAGACAGGAGGGAGGTTGTGAGGTGTAAGAAAAGACTCTAGGGCTAATAGGTCATGACTCAAATTGAAGTAGGGGGATAGCAAATCGAGTCCTCTTCCCAGCAGGTGTTGAGACCTAGTAGGGGCCTTCTCACAATCTCTATGATGCGAGTGGGGAATCAGTAAGAATACTGGATGCACCCACATATAGCAACCAACTATGCAGACAATGTGTCTATAATATGCTGGGCAATGATAGATACAGGGTTCAGACAGGAAATTGTGGCAAGTAGGAATGAAGATGCAGAATGGACCCAGCCAGTGGTAAGAAGGAGGCACAGGTGAGGAACATGTAAGGCCCTCAAAAGACCTGGGATGAGGTTACAGGTTACTAGACCTGGCATGCTTTGCTCAGTCCAGTAGAGGCTGGCATCAGGAGGCTGTAGGCTGCCAGAGTGACTGGCAAATCCACTCACTGGGGAGGAATAAGCTTCTGCTGGATGACTGCAAGGAAGAGTCCTCTCAACTGTGGGCAAGGTGGTCACCTTGGAGGACTGGGTGTCTTTGCAGACAGCTAGGGTGGGGCTAGGATTGGGTGTGGTACTGACACTAGTGCCATGATCATTTGGGGAGTCAATCCGACTTTAAGCCTATCTGGTGCCCACCTGTCTGGGGACACCCTTTAGATGGTGAAGCACCAGGCACAGCAGACCTATTTGGTCTCTCAGGGAGGTAAGATGAGTCGGGAAGTGGCCTTAGGTCTCAACACTAATCACTTTTGGAGAAAAACAGTTTTATCTTATGTCCTTGAAATGAGTTCCATGTATGCTCGTGTTTATATGTTTGTAGGTAAAATATTTATTTATTTTTGATTATATAAATATACCTATTAGAAAGTATTCAGAAAATCCCAAAATGCATAGAAAACTAAGAATCTCCTGAAACTCCAAAGACCAGAATGATAGTCTTTACATATATTTTGGTGAGTTCCCTTCCAGACTTTTCCCCATGTATATATTCAACACAATTGTATACATTTATTTAATTCAACCATAGTATAATACTGTCTTGTGACCTTTTTCTTCCATTACACACTAGTCCACAAAAATAAATGTAGTTCTACTCTATCATCTCTGGTAGCTACAGGATTCTGTTGCCTGATATTTCTTATTTTAATCAGTCCCATATTGCTTAATGCCATCATCATTTGAAAATAATAATAATAAATTCTTCCTTTTAAGCAAATTTCAGCACAATTTTAACTAGAATTTCTAGAACAAAATCAGATGAAGTTCATTCTGACTTGAAGCTGATTTTAATAGCAGTGTCTTTAGGAGTTTACCTTTGTTTCATACTTCCTGTTGATTTCTAACATGTTTATAGCATTAAAATAGCCTTCTATATCTCAGGCACGAACAGGGTTTTATGTTTTTCTTTTGAGAGCATCAAGATGAACGTTGAATTATGTGAATTACTCTTCGAGTGTTCATTAAGATGTGGGTACAGTTTTCCTCCGTTAGTCTGTTAATGTCCTAGTGTTAAGCTTGCCTTGGTTTCTTGGCATAAGTTCTGGGTAAATGATTTTGCAACCTGGGAAGGGGAAGTTGCTGCTTTTGGAAATCTTGCAGAAAGACTTGTTTCATGCCCTGTGCTAAGCCTGCTTATTTGACTGAACAAAACATCCAGGAAGTTGTCTTCTAACAGCTCAGAGGGTATTTCCTTTTTCTTTTTTGTGTTATAGATTATTCCACAATTGCTTGTGTCTTAGTTATTCAATCAGTTCCCTAGTGATAGACACATAATGTGTTTCCAGTTTTGCTGGAAGTGAGCTGTACTTTGCTTTTCTAGGGAGTAGGCTCATAAATTCATGATTTCATAGAAATGTGGGTATGCTTTAAAAGAAACTCTGTTTTGTGTTAGAATAATTTGGGAAGTGTTCAGCCCTGTATAGGTAGATACTGAACAGATAAGCCCTGGTTCAGATAAATAGAGTTTAGACAATTTGGCAATGATTTATTCACATATTTGATAAAATGTCTGTAGCAAAGACAGTTGAGTCTGGAACTGTTGCATGTAAATGTTTGTGCATGTGTGGGCAGTGGTTGTTGGATACTCCATCTTGATACCGTCCTTCTTGATACTCCTCCTTTCCCATAACCATCCACAGCCTTTAGTCTCTCAAGGATTTTTGTCTATTTAGATTTTTCCAGGACATGATTGGAGGAAGGAAGACTTGTCATCACTCATTGCACACCTTTCCTTGCCAGGCACCATGCTAGACACTTTGAGTGTATTATTTCTAACCATTATTTCAACTACACCAGGAGCTCTTTTACAGAGGAGGAAATCAGACTCAGTTTGCTCAAGGTCCCCAGGTGGGATGTGGTAGATGGAGAACTTGAAGCCAAGTGTGTCTCCTCCACAGCCACATGCTATTAGCCATGCCCTTGGCCAGCTTTGCTGGCATTTCTGGGCTGCTGCTTATGATGAGCTGGGAGAGGCTTAGTGTGGGGATATGTCCCCTTAAGTTTCTAGATTATTTTTTTAGATACCCACTCTATGCACTTTTCTTCCCATGTAACATCCGCACGAGGATAGTTGCTGTAGGGAATATAGAAGAGTAAGTGAACTCTCAAACCAGGACAAATTGAAGTCTAGTCTTGCAAAGCAAATGTGCAAATTGATTGTTAACCTTAAAAATAGTCCCATCAGGTAATGTTGCCAAACTGACTTTCTATAAAGGTGGCACTATTCATGTTTTTTTTTTTTAAAGAGGCAATCAATAAAGACTGATTTCTGCTCTTTCCTAGGGTTCTCATACCACACACTAAAATAAACCACAGGTCAAAAAGCTTATTAAGAACTAAAATGAGGGCCCGTCCTGGTGGCGCAGTGGGTTAAGCAACGCACTGTGAAGCAAACCGCAGCCACTTCAGCACAAGTTCGATCCCTGCTGCCGGCCAGGGAGGGGACCCACATGGCAAAGGCAGACCTCTCCTGCCTCGCCTGCTGCTCCCCTCAGCAGTGTGTTTCTGTCCATCTGCCTGTTCTGCATCCTGCTCTGTCTGGTGGATTCTCTCACCACCCCACACCTCTGGCCTGTACCCCAGTGCTTGTATGCATAAATAAATAAATCTTTAAAAAAAAAAAAGAACTAAAATGAAATCATGGGAAAATCTGCAAAGATTAAAGTACTCAATTCTATTGTGGAGCATAACTTTATAAGAATTGAAGCTACAGAAAAAAAAAAGATAGTGGAAAAGAATGTTGGGAACAATGGAAAATTTAAAAAAAAATAAGAATTCAGTAAGATTACATGTAGCAATGTGATTAATAATGAGAAATATTTATAAAGGATATTCAGTTTTATGAGTAAGCATAACTATTTGTCTATTTACTTAAAGCATTCTTTTTAAATAAAAATGATGGCTACAGTAATTTAAAAGTGTCTTCAAATACATAGGAAAACAATACCTCGATCCCAAATACTGGCCAATAACAGATAATTTTCCTGACTGTATTAGTAAACTCCCTGGCTGAAGATAAGGGAAAGTTAAGAAAGGGGAGAAACATTCTTATTCTTCAATCTACTTATTCACCTCCTGAGAATTTATTCTAAGAAAAATTTTCTAAGGATAGGAAATTTAGATGTATAAGGAATGCCAACATATTAAGAAAAGTTAACTATAGTCTAACTATGCAATGAGACATTATTCTGGCCGTGGGGTTACTAAGTAATGTTCAATAAAAATGGCAGAAATTTGCCTATACAATATTCTACTTTCAGAAAAACAAGTTCTTATGATCGGTAGCTGTAAGAAGACATGGAAAACTGAAAATCCTTGTGTTTGGATGAAGATAATTAGGAATTTTTAATTAAAAAATTTTAAACTTTAGGACACAAATAATTTTTAAAGAAGAAAAGAAAATTGTGGTGCTGGGATCTCTGGGCAACTCAGCGAGTTATGCCAATACTGTCCACACCAGCATCAGGCACTGGACCAGGGCTGACAGTGGAGCTGCTGCCTCTGTAACTGGGCCCTGACTCAACCTCAGAGCAGGCGTCTTGCATTTCGACAGCTCCTCTGTCCTCCTTTTGCCCCTAGCCTAGCTACTCTCTCCAAACCTCTTGCCTCTGCCTCTCCTTAGCCCATAGCTGTGTGTCATGCGTGTAGCACTGAAAAGTCCCCAGGCACAGTTCATCTCTGCTTTGGGCCTCTTCCTTTACCTTGACACAGCAGAACAACCCAGCTCATCTCAGTTTCTTACTTCTTACCTGTGGATTTCTATTACCTGTGTCTTCATTCTCCCAATTCTCAACAGAAGTAAATCCAAATGAATGAATAAAACAGACTTGACCTTTGCCATATAGAGGGTAGTTATCCAAGATATACAACCCTGTATTAAGCTTTTATGGTTTACCTTTCATTTGACCAAGTTGCTTTCTAAAAGGATTAATCCAAGTTAAAATGCAAATTGAAAAGCCTAAGAGATGGGCGTGGATTATTGACAAATACTTCACCTAAGAAGAAGTAATTAAATATGGATTGTAAGGTTCTGGGAATTCTCTGGAAAATAGTGTTGAATAGGCACAGTCAACTTGGTTTTGTCTGTATAAGTGAAAGGACACAGGGGATAGTAGTAATTTAAAATAGGGCACAACCCAGAAAAGACAACAGTCGTTTCCTTTCGGGAATGGATTCTGCAGAGTATTTTCTTTTTGCAACACTAAGATATTTACATGCCTTAAAGATAACATTATAAAAAACTGCACACTGACAAACGTTTTTGCAGTCTCTCTCTTTAATTTCTTCCATATCTTTCCAGTATCTCTCTGTGAAAACAGAAACAAATCTAAAAATATTTAACATACATTCTTCCCACTGTTCCTAATACAATATATTAAAGAGATCTTTCCACACCGATGCATAGGATATTTCCTTGTTCCTTTTAAAGGAACATGTAAACATGTACTATTGTATACTTAATTACTCCTGATTTATGGACCGTTGGGTTATTTCTTTTGCTTTTACAACCTGTACTGTCATAAATTACCTTGCACATGTTTCATTTCGTAGGAATGAAGGTGTATCTGGGAGGTAAATATTCCCAGAAGTAGGTTTTCAAAGTCAAAGAATGATGCATTTGTAGTTTTGATAGATATTGTCAAATTGCATTCCATAGGGCCTGTAGCGCTTTGCATTTCCACCAGCATGGTAGAAGTGTGCCTGCTTCCCCAGTCAGTTAGCAATTGCTGGAGAGCTGTCTTCCAGGCTCTATTTTGCTTGTTCTAATATTAAATTTTGTTTCATCTTCTGAGTAAATACCAGTTGGTATCAGCTGAGGGGTATTAGTCCTGAGGCATGCTGGGTAACATGGGGAACCAGCTTAGACTTAAAAACTTGGCACGGTGAGTGCAAGATATTTAGTTCAGGATATCAGTATCTCTTGTCCTAGATTAGCTCTTCCTTGCTCTTTTCTTTTAGAGGCCGCAGCTCAGAATAGCCTCAGATATTGGGTAGTCAGGTGGACAGTTCTAATTTTATCGTCAATGTGATCATGTGGGATGTGAGAAGTATTTATTCTGATTTCCACTTGACAGATGAAGAAACTGAGGCACAGAGGATTAAACTAGCACTCTCTTACTGGCTGCTCCTCTCCTGGGGTGGGACTTTCATGTAAACTGAGGTCATAATGAGCCACAGGGCACTTTTTGAGGGAGACATTTTTTTTTTAAAAGATTTATTTATTTATGCATACAAGCACTGGGGTACAGGCCAGAGGTGTGGGGGGTGAGAGGATTCACCACAGAGAGCAGGGAGCAGAACAGGCAGATCAACAGAAGTACACTGCTGAGGGGAGCAGCGGGCACAGCAGGAGAGTCTGCTGCACCATGTGGGTCCGCTCCCTGGCCGGCAGCAGGGATCGAACTTGTGCTGCAGTGGCTGAGGTTTGCTTCATAGTGTGTTGCTTAACCCACTGCGCCACCAGGGAGGGCCCAAGGGAGACATTTTTGATCTGGGCTTGCTCCCTGCTGGGAGGTGCAGAGGGGTAGAGATTACCATATTGAAGGATGATTCTAGGTTCCAGGCCAAAGACAGAAAAAAAGAAATAATCTTTAGTTCAAGTTTTACCAAAACAAAACAAAATAAACAGACAACTATAAATCAGAGATATTCTGTAGGGGATGGGGAGAGAAAGGGATCAAAATGAGGGCAGGACCAGCACAAGGGACTAAGGTGATGGTGCATTGGTGAATTGGTGGTGGAAATTCTGTATGGACTATACCTGAGGAGAGAAAGCAAACATCGTAAGGAAAAGAAAAATAAATAGTAGAGTTAAAAAAAAAAAAAGACTAACAGGTAACTAAACTAGAAACATTCAGCAGTGGAGAGGGAGGGAGAGGAATTAAAAGGGGCCAGAAGAGCACAAGGGACTATGGTGATGGTTCACAGGTGACTTGGTGGTGGGAATTTTACCGGTACTACACCTGAAAGGAGAAATCAAACGTTGTACAAAAATGAACAATGATCTAAAAAACATATATATGCATATATATATACATGTATAAATATTTTTTTTTTTTAAAAGAAAGAGTAACTGTCTTAGCCAGCTGAGTAATGCAAGGAGTTATTTTTCCATGAACAGTGGATTCATTCATATCCCAGTGCCTTCAGATGGGCAGATCCTAACCTCAGGAACAGCAGCTAAGTCTTCAAATTACTAATTCACTTTCACAACAGTCTGGTGTTTAAAATGCAGTAAGGGAGTAAATGTGGTTAAGGCTAAAACCTGCTTTGGGAAATAAAAACAATTTTTATGCTCTAAAAAAAAATTTTGTCTTGAAACCTGCTTTGCCTATGTCTTTGAAATTCCTTGAGGCCAGGGATGGAACCTAATTTGCCTTCATTTCTGGCACCTCTAGGATTTGCAGGACTCAAGGAAAGACAGAAATGGAAGATGCCAGCTCCCAGCCTGCACCTTTCTTCTAGCCCTAGCTCCATTCGGCTTGTCATGGAGCCCTACCTGCTGGCTTCGGTCAGCCCCAGGCCTAGAAATTCACACACAGGCAGTAAGGTTCACTTTTCAAACCCAAGAAAGAGACCTGTTCAGGCCCTGGAAATAGATTCAGAGCTATCTAGATAGGGAATTCCAGAGTCCCAGTCATGGTAGGATGGCCCTGTAGGACTGTAGGACTTCAGGTGTGTTCCCTGTGGTTTGGATCCTAGGTTTCTTTTTTTTTTTTTTTTTTTAAGATTTATTTATTTATGCATACAAGCACTGGGGTACAGACCAGAGGTGTAGGGGAGGGGTGAGAGGATTCACCACAGAAAGCCGGGAGCAGAACAGGCAGATCAACGGAAGTACACTGCTGAGGGGAGCAGCGGGCACAGCAGGAGAGGTCTGCTGCACCATGTGGGTCCCCGCCCTGGCCGGCAGCAGGGATCGAACTTGTGCTGCAGTGGCTGCGGTTTGTTTCATAGTGTGTTGCTTAACCCACTGCGCCACCAGGGAGGCCCTGGATCCTAGGTTTCTTGCCAGAGCTAAAACCTCTAAAATGTAGGGATAATGAGTGGGACTGTGGGAAAGAATCCAGTCAGATGCTCAATCTGAAGGGATGCAGCAAAGCTGGAAAATTCAGGTACGCAAAGAAACAGATAGAAATCAGGGAAGTCGGGCCCGCCCTGGTGGCGCAGTGGGTTAAGCAATGCACTATGAAGCGGACCCCAGCCACTGCAGCACAAGTTCAATCCCTGCTGCCGGCCAGGGAGGGGACCCACATGGTGTAGCAGACCTCTCCTGCCTCGCCTGCTGCTCCCCTCAGCAGTGTGTTTCTGTCGATCTGCCTGTTCTGCTTTGTGCTCTGTCTGGTGTATTCTCTCACCTCCCCGCACCTCTGGCCTGTGCCCCAGTGCTTATATGCATAAATTAATAAAATCTTTAAAAAAAAAAGAGAGAAATCAGGGAAGTCTATTCAGAGTAAGAGGGTTTGAACAGACAAAATGGAGGCAGAGGTTATAGGAGCCCATGTGTGCTCACGTGCTAAGGGTAGAGTGGCCCAGGATGGGCACAAAGGGAGATGGCACAGAGCTGGGGTATCTTTTCTCATGACTGTAAACGGGAATCATCCTTTTTGCAGATAGTAATTCAAGTCTTCTGTCCTCACTTAGGAAAAAGATATACCTGGGGATTCAGGTACAAAAAGTCTTCCAGCCAGTTTGTCAGGTCATTATATTCCACCCAGATTCAGGGATCTTGCCTCAAACTATTCCTAGTTTAGGTTTGTTGAAACAGAATTTTAACTGTATGTAAATTGCTCTCAACTGAATGGTTTCATAAAAAAATGACTAAGTACAAATAAAGTTACACCACAGTGAGTTTTCTTTGACTATCAATCCTTCCCCACCTGAGAGATGAGTTTATTCAATTGCTTTTGACCCCCAGAGATCCTAAAATGCTTCTGCTATTATTTCAAGCAATTAGAGACTCCACAAACCAATGCCCAGTCAGCACTAGCACCTATATTACCAGATTTTACAGCATTTGATTAACTCTTTGTGAACTCAGTTTTGTTTTCTCACAGAAGCATAGATTCCTGGAGTGTGTGTGGGGAAATTTAAAGCCTCATGTTCAAACGTCTTCAGGAACCAAGGTCTCACAACCTTATAAGGAAGCCAAGCCCACCTTGAGCCACTCTGACTTCCAAAGGGTCTTCTAAATATGTCTTCTCCACTTTTCCAATCATCAGTCTTTGCTTGACACCTGGGTTATAATGAATATCTCCCACTCCTTCCTCAGTGGTCCCCGTTGTGGTCCCGTCACCACTACAGTCGATCTGAGTTGCCTCTGTAGATCAGACATCTATAATGTCTTCGGTTTGTCTTCGTGTGATGCAGTTTTAGGGACTCTCCCCTAAACCCAGGTACTGAGTTTACAGTGTTTCAGAGGGACTTCCCAGTGAGATGCTGCGTGGGCTGTTGGATAGATATCCTGACATTTAGGATGGAGGACTAAGTGAAGGAATATAGATTTGAGTTTGCGTAGGGAGTGGCTAAAACCTTGAGGGTAGATGATGTCAATGTCACCCAGGGAGGCTTCGAGGGGAAGAAAGGATGGGGCCTGGGGGAAGATGAACTGTGCAAGGATGGATGGGTAAGGAGGGGAAGGAGTGGTCAGTGGTCAGTTGTGACCAGCCAGAGTGTGACTCAAGATGGAGAGGGCTTAAAGTAGGAGCTTAAAGTAGCAGTACCATTTAATATGGCATCTAGCAGTTGAGGGGAAGTCGGTTTCTTAGAAGTGAAAACCCTGAGACACTTGCTTTCAACAAGGTTTGTGATGTCATTCACTCTCAAAAGCATATCTCGCGCTCTCTTGCTTAAACTTCAGACTTGGCTATCCAACTGTTCATGTACCATCTGCTTTTTTTTGGTAAAGATTCATTTATTTATCACACAAGAGCTGGGGCACAGGCTAGAGTCGCAGAGGCGAGAGGAGTCACCAGAGACAGAGCGGGGAGCAGAACAGGCAGACTGACTGAAGTACACTGCTGAGGGCAGCAGCGGGCGAGATAGGAGAGGTCTGCTGCGCCATGTGGGCCCCGCTCCCTGGCCGGGGATCCAACTCGCGCTGCTGTGCCGCGGATGCTCCACCGTGCGGCGCTCAACTTGCTGCGCCACCAGGAAGGCCCAGCCACCTGCTTTTGAGTATTGAACAGATACCTCACACTTAAGATGATCAAAACCTAAGTCCTCCTTCTGTCTGAAACCTGCTGTATCTAGTCATCTCCATCTCAGTTAATCTCATCAGCATCTAATGAACAATTCTCAGTGATCAGGAACTGTTTTCTTTTAATATATTTTTTATTTATATCTTTAATATCATTGTGTATTCTCTGTAAAATTCCCACCACCAATTCACCTGTGAACCATCACCACAGTCCCTTGTTCTCTTTTCCTTCCCTTCCCCTGTAGAATGTCTCTGATTTATGGATGCCTGCTAATTTTTAAAAAATTATTATTGTTATTTTTTTTCCTTATCCCTTACTCAGTTCCCTATATTTCTCCTGTAAGTGAAACCATCTGATATTTTTCTTTTTCCTTCTGGCTTATTTCACTGAGCATGAAGGAACTGTATTCTGCACTTGCTTTTTCCACCATAAACTTACTTATGTTAGTTCACAGGGTAGTAACTAGCTTTCAGCCTTTCCTGAACATTGCCAGGACCTGGTCTCTCATCCTGGGAAAGGCAGGGCTAGGCTAGGTTGATCAGAACCTGAAGATCTCAGAGAAAGAAGTTCAGGGTGTGTCTTTGAAGCCTGGATTCCACTTAGACAGGGAGGCAGAGTAGTGATCAGCCATAAAGGTCTGGGTTCAAGACTTGATTCACAACCACCTAGTTGGAGTCTGGCAAGTTATTTACCTTCTAGATGATTCACCAGTAAAATGATGGGCTTAACAGTATTAACCTGGGGGGAAGGAATGTTCACTAAGTGAGAATACACAGTCATCCCTTGTTATACTTAAGAGATTGCTTCCAAGATCTCTGTGGTTACCAAAATACATGTACGCTCACATCACTTTTATAAGTGGTATAGTACTTGCATATAATCTATAAATACCATCCCACATACTTTAAATTATCTTAAGATTGCTTATCACACCTAATACAATGATTACATAGGCTATGTAAATCATTGTTATCCTTTTGTACATCATTTAGGGAATAATGACAACGCAAAAAGTCTGTATATGTTCAGTATAGACACAGCCATTGTAGGTAACACTACATGGTTTGTATAGTATAAGTCTGTGGCTCTAGAGGGATGACTGGTATGTAGGAAAAGTCAACTATTGATAGTTACTCTTAGAATACCCTGAGTTAGAGATAAAATAAAAATGAAATTGATTTGAGAACCTAAATAAATTCTGAAATTCTCAAAGAACAATACATAAAATACTCATTGAAGAGTAGAAATGGAAAATGATCATCTTCCCATAAATATTGGTGCTTTGCTTCAGATTTTTTGCATTATTCACCACTTAATTCATCTACTAATTCGTACACACTTAGTGAATATGCATTCCATGTCCACACTATTCTAAATATAGAGGGAGAAAAATCAGTGACTAAAACAGACAAAAATCGCTGTCTTTCTGGATCTAACCTTCTAGTGCGGGTCAAATGTTAAATGAAATAAATAAGCTTTATTGTAGGTGGGAGTGAGGGGGTGATTCGTTTTTAAGTTTTAAAAAGGGTGATCAGGGAAAGCACATAACACCATGTTCTGAGGTGGACGGAGATACAAAAATATCTTAAAATGTAGCCCCAGCCTCCCAGTAATGCATGATCTGGTTAAGGAGACAAGGCGGTATTCACATGTCAATCTATGATGAAACAACAAAGCATTATGTGAAAGGCTGATGGAGACAGACAATGTTCTAAAAGGTCAGAGAGGCTGGAGAGCAGGGGAGGGATGTAGCCCAAGGACTTGTTGGCAAGAGGGGGTCTGGAAAAGTCTCACGAAGGGAATGGAATTTAGCTGGAAAATAGTGAAGCAAGTTTTCCCCCTCTCAGCCTTCCTCTCTGGCAAGCAGCTTGAGTCATAATTGGCCAAGAAGACACTGTGATGAGACGACACTGCAACAGGAACAGAAAACCATCACAGTGACTTCAGTCGGCCCCCACATGGTTAGTCAGGATGGGCTGGAGGGAGAACACAGCAATCAGATCAAGGCCAGGTTTTGAACTCAGAAAGAACCAAACTCCTGGAGACTCAGTAACAACCTCTGCCTTGAAGTAATTCAAATCTTTGTAGCCTGAGCATGCCAGCAGGCAATAGGCTGCCCTGGATTAACTGCCAGGAGCTGCCGGCAGGAAGGTTCTTCTGCGTCTCTTCTGCGTCTGTGTCTTTGAGTTTGCACTTGCTCTCTGTACATGTGGCTGATTCCCACTTATGTGTCTGTATTAGAGGAGCCCCAGCAAGCACAGGCACAAGTCAGGTGCAAATGGGGCCTGAGCAGTATGAGTTCCTGGCCCTCGTTTTAGAATGGATTACAGTGGGACAAAGAGGTCAGGACGTGTGAATCAGGAAACAGATTGGTTCTTCAGACCTCAGTGAGAGTCAAATCTTCCAGAAGTCAAGTACATCCAATTCACCCCTACTTGGTGAGGCAGGCACTGTGAATTTTTAAAAATAGGCAGGGGGAAAAAGTCAAACCAATTCTAATATAGACGAGCCAAAAGAGTGGGGACTGAGAATGGGGGGGTGGAGAATTTTTGATCTTCTTCCCATTCTCCATGTGGAAATGCTATTGGAGTCTTTCCTTTATTTTCTCACAGTTCTTTGGCTCTTCAACTTGAACTAGTATCTAGCACAACTTATGTGCTAGGTCAAGACAGTCGCCCTTGTAAAAAGTTGTGGTTAAAACCTACTTTGAAGAATGACAGCCCTGGGTTCTCATTCTGGATTCTATCATTAGCTCTGCAGCCTTCAGCAAGTTGCTACATTTCTGAGCTTCCGTTTCCTCTGTAAAATGAGTATGATGTCAAACTTCCTGGGTCACTATGTGGGTAGGTCACCTGGCATGTTCTCAGCAAATGTTAGTTGTTTTACTTTTTTTGGTAAGTTTCAACTCTTTTTTTTTTTTTAATTAAAAAAATTTAAAGATTTACTTTTGTGTAGAAGAATTGGGATGTAGGCCGTAGGTGCAGGGGGTGAGAGGATTCACCAGAGACAGAGTGGGGAGCAGAACAGGTGGATAGACTGAAATACACTGCTGCAGGGAGCAGCAAGAGAGACAGGGGAGGGCTGCTGTGCCATGTGGATTAGCTTCCTGGCTGAGGAGGGAACTCAGGTGATAGTGGTGACAGCACTGAGACTTACCCCCTAGGCCATCAGGGAGGCCCTAGTCATTGTTGTTTTTGATATTGTTACTTAGCCAACTGGGAATGAGGAAAAATGATAATTAAGGGGCAAATACTAAACAGTGAGCTGACATAGGGTAAAAACTATCAGCGTGGCTGGATTCAAATTTAATCAGACATCTCCAACAGTGCTCCTAGCTAGCAGAACCCTGATTGCCTTCAGTGACCCCATGAAGTTTGACATCATACTCATTTTACAGAGGAAACGGAAGCTCAGAAATGTAGCAACTTGCTCAAGGCTGCAGAGCTAATGATAGAATCCAGAATGAGAACCCAGGGCTGTCATTCTTCAAAACCTAGGTTTTAATCACAACTTTTTACAAAGTTGGGTTTCTCCCTTCCCCTTCTTTTTTTTTTCTTTTAAAGATTTATTTTTTATTTATGCATACAAGCACTGGGGTACAGGCCAGAGGTGTGGGGGGTGAGAGGATTCACCACAGAGAGCGGGGAGCAGAAC
>JAGFMF010011626.1:4368011-4378110 GCA_019455555.1 Galemys pyrenaicus
CCCCCCCTGGCCGGCAGCAGGGATCAAACTCGTGCTGCAGTGGCTGTGGTTTGCTTCATAGTGCGTTGCTTAACCCACTGCGCCACCAGGGGAGGCCCTCTCCCTTCCCCTTCTTTAACCTCCATCAAACCTAGCCCCACAGTTCTGACCTTCGTTCCTGACTTCATTGGTGTCTATGATTCATCTCCTGTCTCTTCACTTTCTCCTGACAGTGCAGGTGTCCGTTTTCCTCTATCCTTTTGTCTCTTCATTTAGCTTTATCCAAAGTGTGGCCATTTTCTTGTTGTGACCACTCATTCTAGACAGGCAAAGCTTACAAATATTTAAATAAATTTGGTTTGAGGGTCAAGATGGATGAGAAAAGCACATTCATTTTGAAACTGCACAAATGAGGGTTCCCAGGGACCCCAAAATGTTCAGGGGGGAAAACCCAATATGCCCATCTAAGGGTCTGGCCATATGTATGCACAAAGGCAAAGAAAATAGATTTTTGCTAAGTGTAAAGAACATTAACATGTGTAGAGGTGGAGGAAAGAGAGAAAAAGAGAGAGAGAAAAGGATTTCCATTAACAGACTCCTAATCAAACTCTGAAAATTACCTATCCCCTCATGGGCAAACTCCCCGAAAAGTAAGCCAAACCCAGAGTGGGATAACTAAGGCCTAAAAGCACCAGAACAAGTCAAAGGTACAGGCTAGCAAAAAGCACAAGAGATTAGACAGGTCCCAGTAAGCAAGGACAGGAGAGGTCTGAAATTTAAAATGGAGCGTATAATCTACCGTGAGGTCCAGCTAATGCTGCCATTGTCTCCATCAAAATACTAAAGCCACCAGGACCTAGGACAAGGAACAATTTCCCCACAAGTCCCTCACCTTTGTGTGTCTCTTCTCCACTTGTCATCCTCCTCTTTCATTCAGAATCAATTTATAGATGCACCTCGCTCCTTCCTCTTTCCCAGCTGCCCTCCATTCAAGAAGTCCTGTTCCCAGCATGCCGAGAGCCGTCGTTTGAGGCAGCTGCATGTAAGTGGAAGTGGGGAATTTGGTGCCTGATCCTGTGCGTTGATGTCCCTCCGCCTTCGTGGAGAGGTGTTCTGTGGTGATTTACTTCAGCAGGTATTAAACACAAAGAGCTATTTAAAGAAACAGAAGTGGAACAACAATTAAATATCATTTTTCTTTATAGCAAATACAAGAATGACTGTACACCCTGAGTAGATCAGGAAGATAAATTAGTATAATCTTGCTGAATAGCAATTCATCAATGTGTTTCAAAATGTTAACATTTTCATGTACTCTTCATGCTAGCAGTTCCTCCCTTAGGGATTTTATTGAGAATGAGACTAAAGATTTACAGGTTTATTCCTTGTATCAATTGTTTAGAGATAGTGAAAAATTGCAAATGATATAAAAATTCAAGAATAGTGCATTGGTTGAGCAAGTTGAGACATATCCCTGTATATATTCACTCCAGTCATTATGGATAATTTGTATAAATCCATTTATGAGCAATGAAAGATGTTTGTCTTACATTATCATATAAAAAAGCAGATTATGAACTGTGTTATAATGACTATGCGCCTAATTTTTTTAAATTGAAGTAACATTGATACACAACATTAAATGGGTGTACATTATAAATCAACGTAATGTATCATATGTACGTTATAGTCACAACCAAATGTCTGGTTTCCATCTTTCACCATTGACTGCGTCTACTTTAATTACCCACCCCTCCTCCATTTACATATTTTTTTAAAAGCTTCAAATGATATGTACCTATTTATACACTAGTGTTTTGGGTTTGGAGAATACAGAAGATTTTCTACCTCCTTTTATACTTCTGTATATGTTCTGATTGTTCTACAATGAGTGTGAATTGGCCATGTACTTAACCAGTGATTATAATTTGCATGAAAATTATCAGCAACATATTTTAGGCTTTAGGGATTCAAAAGTGAATGTTGGGAAGATAACATTTCTTTTTTTGCTTCAGAATCATTTATTTATTTATTTATTCTCTTTTTTTTCTTTATATATATTTGACATCAATTGTAATCCCCATGTATTCCCCATCACCATATCACCAGTGCACCATCACTTCAGTCCCCCGTGCTCCCATCTGCCCTCAACCCTCTCCCTCTTCCCTCCCCACCAGGTGTCCCCAACTTGTCCTTGTCTTTTCATTTTTGGTTTTTGTGTCTTTATTGTTATTATTATTATTGTTGTTGTTCTTATTCCTTTCCTTGATCCTTATTTGGTTCCCTTATATTCCTCCTAGGGGAGGAAAGATAACTAACATTTCTTATGTGCACTGAGGCCTTTGCATAATTTATTTCATTTAATTTTATTTTTACCATAATTCCTGGGGTATTATAATTCCAGCTTATGGATAAGGACACTGAGGCCTCATAAAAGATTAGGAACTATACTCATTGGCATCTGAAACCAAGTTTGATTCCAAAGCTCATAGATTTTTTTCAGTTTTTCATGAAATCACAGGGACTTGCAGTCTGGGAGGAATAGATACTGCATACCTAAAGACTCTGGGCCCAGGCAGATGCAGATTAGTGGCATATGAGTGATGCAGAAGACCAGGGAAATGAGAGAGGGGAGACCTTCTGACTGCCATAATCAGGGAGGGAGAGCTGAAGACAGATTTCAGTAATCAGCGACTAGGATGGGGTCTTTTCCAGAGGCCTAAACATGTGAGCCCAATGGCAAGAAGGAACAGGTGGAGCAGGTGGAAACAGATGGGGGTTGCGACACGTGGAGGTATCTGCCACAAGCAGTGCTGGTCTGGTGTTGCCTGGATGAGGTTTGTTGACTTATATTTCATGGTTGATCCCTTTGCACCTCATTTATCTTCTAGCAGCATAGTTTTTATATCGTCGTTTTTCACTCCTGACTTAGTCTATGTGTTTGAAATCCTTTAATTTCCTCTCTATTAACTTTATGCCCACTGAACATTTCTACTCTGTGCTTATCAAGCAGCCACATGAAGAGGGAAGGCGTTCTGTTTGCAGGTGCAGGGTGCTTGGACAGTGACCAGGCAGAGTGTCACTCCTCCTTCTGTACCAGGTAGAAGCCACCAGGGAGCATTAGAGAGGAAGAGGAAGGCAGCATAGGCTAGAGGTGGAGACTGGGGGAGAAACCTGAGCAAACTAAGGATGGGCTGGACTTCTAGGGGAAACGCCGAAGCTAACACAAGGCTGGTAGCTCTCCTCTACTACATGGCATTTGACTGACTAGGGATTCATTTGGGTTAAATTTAAAATGAGTCTTTGAAAATAAATACCATTCAGAATCCTGAACTGGATCATTTTACAAAGGACTGGCAAACTTGAATGCAGACTATAGAGTCTGTAATACTTTGTCACTACTCCTAAATTTTCTAAATTTTTAAATTTCACTGTGGCTAAATAAGCAAATGGCCTTGCTCTTAGAAGGTGGATGCAGAAGTTTATAGGCTAAAGGGACCTGACGTTTGCAACCTCTGCTTAACTGGTTCAGCAAAAGCAGTGATGTGTGCAATGTGCATGTCTATCTGTCCATCCTCTTTCCTGCTTGTCCACTCTGCTAAGTACCTTCCTCAGGAAACCCTTTTCTCTCTCCTAGGTCTCGGAATCCTTTTCTCAGGTGGCCTCCGGCCTTCTCTGCCAGGTGTTCTTGGTCCCAAGAAGCCTTTCCTTGAGTGTTATCCATAAGCCTCCTGCATCAGAAGAGATGCTGTTGACCTTGAAGGGTCTGGGCCCCACTTTCGACTCAAGCAGTCTTATCTCTGGGAGGGACCCTGGAATGTGCATTTTCACAATTCTTAGTCTTTGTGCCCCATTGCCACAAATGGGAATTGAGAAGCTCCTATTTTGTGGCCGTTGAAGTGGCTCAAGATCTCCTTTCAGAACATCCACCTACCTTTCGTCCTCCTCTAGTTTGTAGTTTTCCTTAAATGCACGTGGGCATAGAAGTATTTGGTTTTTGCTGTGTTCTGTGTTTCTAGAATCTACCACCAGGCCTGATGATTACTGATGAGAGGAAAACAGGTTTGGAATTCTAAACAACACTTTAAAAAAAGTTTGAAAAGAAATCTTGGAACAGAAGCCATGACTGCTCTGGGCTACCTGTACAGTTATCATTGAAATTAATGGAGCTGTTGAGTACTTGGGAATCAAAGCCAGGGAAGGTTGTCTGTGCCATCAGTCATAAAAAGACCTGGTCCTGGGGTTTGTTGGGCAGGGACAAGCAGAGCTGGGGAAGGGGGCTTTGCATGAGCCAAGGGCCAGGAGCATGCATGGAGCAGCTGCTCCCTGCGTGCTGGGCATCTGGGACTTGCTGAGGGAGAAAGAGCTTGGCCTGTTGACCAGCACTGAAATCACTCATCAGAATCTGGATTCAGTTGAATGCTCTTCTGTCACATGGTGGGCTTTGCTGATCTCTGACACTGGATATTCCCTCTTGCCCTGCTGCCAGGAACTAGGGCAGAGAGCAATCTGGGGCCTGAGCCAGGGCCAAGAATGCCAGGCACAGGCAGCAAAGGAGCCAAAGAAGATGACTCTGGTGTAAACTCCTGTCTATTGAGAGAGAAAACTGAAGAGAAAGAGTTAAGACAACTGAGGTAGGAAGGTAGCACACTTTAGACCTCGAAGCACCTCCCCTGAGCAAACTGAGTAGCAGCTGCCCAGCCCCTCCTGGGAGGCAGGCCAGGCAGAGTTTAGCGGCTGCTGTCTCTGAGTTAGACAGTCCTGGGTTCAAGTTCCCGTTCCGCTACATGTAGCTCACTAGCTTTGTGACAGACAAATCCCAGCTCTTTCAACCATTATCAGTTAAAGGGGATAGTTTATAGGATTACTAGTTTATAGGATTACTACAGGACTCACTTGAGCTCATGGGTGTAACTGCTTAGTGTAGTGCCTGCTCATGGTTGGCACTTGATAAATATTATTATTATTACTACTCATCAGGGAAGGAAAATCTTCAGTGGATTAGGTCAAATGTATCAAATCTATCCCCAGTCTCTTTCCCTGTAAAAATTGGGCTGGATCTGTTATTGAGTGTTTACAAAAATGTCCTCTTAACTTCCTGACTACTCTTGGTGAAATTAGACACAGTGTGGAGTATCACAGAGCTCACAGTCTGTCAGGGGAGGAAGAGGAAGAAATAAGTAATTTCACTACTGTGGTAGACACTCAAAAATAGGAGAATGAGGTGCTGTAGCTGTGGTGGGAGCAGAGCTTATCACCATTGCAGTTCTTGAGGTGCTGGCACCCCTAATGACCCCATCTGTGGCCCTTCCCCACTTCCTTTGTGAACGCAAGAACTTCCTCTGTGAACCAAGTAGGCCACTAGTAAATCATACAGAAAAGATTTGTTACAAAGAAAAGATTGAGTGTACTTCCTTTGGTTTTCCTTGAAATGCTAGAGGCCTGGTTTTAGGAAGTTGTAACTTGAAAGAGTTACTATGGTGCTGAGTATAATTGGAGGGACGGGGTGACCCGCTGGGTCATGAGAGACCCAAATGATGAGCACTGGTAATGTCACAGGGGCCTCTCAGCAATACCTGTGAAGCCAGGTATTGTACTGATGGACAGTGACATCATGGAGGTGGCACTAGTAGCAAACCAGCTCTGACCCAGTATGGATCAATGACATACTTTTGTGGTGAATATCTGTTTTATTGCATTGAACTGCATTTGTGCAAATACATGTCATCAATACCCTTTCAAACCCACAGCCTGGAAAAGCCAACAGGCCAAAGGAAACCTCCAGAGGATATTTGGAGGCTGTGTAATGTCTTCTACTGGTTTTGGCCTCTTTGGAATTAATATATCAAAATGCCTGTGATTCCAGTAATGGGAAATACATTATATCCTGAAGTCCTTCCAGTCCAGGCCTCCCAGTCACGGTTCGCTCAATTTCCCCTTTCACCTGTAGGTGGCAGCACGAGTGCCGATAGCTGGCCTTTGGGGCCCAGGAGACAGAATAATTTGCAGTTAAGAGAACAGGTTGAGATACAGAAATAAGGTCACGCGAACTCCGACTTTCAGTAAGACATATCGTTCACCTCCAGCGAGGCTCAACTCCTCATAAGTAGACCTCGTGGGCTCTGGAGACCAGCCACGCAGGGCAGGCCCGGGAGGGCGGAGGCAGCATCTTTTGCCCAGTCTGCCACAAGCCTTTATGAGGGCAACTCTGGGCAGGGCCCTGAGCAATATCCAGTGTGGTTGTCAGTCCCTTCGCGCCCATATTGCAGCTTCGGGCCTGTCTCTGTTTCATAAGACAGTTGCATCCGCTGGCACCGAAGATCCACGCGCGGTCAGCTGCTCTCACGTGCTCGCCCTCCAGGGTACGTGAGGCCTGCGGTTCAGCACGTCCTAGGGCTGCGCAGCCTGCGGCCCGTAGCCCTGACGTCCAGCTTACTCACATTCCTGCTGAAGCACAGGAATGGTCCTGGCCCTGCAGAGACTCCAGACCTTTCTCTCTAGACCAGACGGGGTGGACGTTATTTTGTCAGCTACTTCTACACAGGGACCTGTCTCTCTCTCCTCCAGTGCCTCCTCTCCTCACCTCAAACAGATGCCACGTTCAGACTAAAAGATTTAGATACTAAATATGCCCTTGGGTAGGAATAGTTGTATTTGTAAGGACAAAACTGCACACAAACTCCACGATAGATAATAGTGTAATTTCAGACACCTGCATGGGCCCTGTGGGGAGATCTTCTGGGTCAGTAGGTTTCCTCCTAAGCCACATCTCCTACCTCAGATCACTGGTGGCTTACTTAAGGATAAATGCGACTGAAGCAAAGTCTGACTCCCTGGCAAACTTCTTCTCTAGGTGAAAGAAACATGGAGATATGACATGAGTAGTCTGAATTCCAAGTTAAAGTCACAGCAATAGAAAAAAGAACAAAATTCAGAAACTTCTTTAATCAAAGCTGATTCTCTAGGGATTGCAGGTGCTTATATTCAGCCACATGTTTGGGAGACATGTATTACTCACATGGACTTCTGACAGGTGAATGTTAATCCCTGGTGCTTATAATTACCATAATGACTACATGTGAACAATGTAGCTGGCGTCCATTGTCATCTACTGATACTCTAGCACAAAGAATCATTAACTTAGTATGTGGTACACTCCTATTAGTTTATTCACACCCTCCACCCCCATGAACGCAGATATAATTATTACTCTGCTGTAAAGTCACTCCTCCCTCTACTTTCTCTGCCTAAATTCGGCCACCTTTAGTTCAACTAGTGGAGGTTTCTGTCCCTCCTGCCTCTCCTCACCTTCTCTCCTTCTAACTCCTCCAGACTCCTCCCTAGCTTGACCACCCAGGAAACTGTCTGGATTATTGTACATTATGAAATTTGATTATAGTTGATTAAACACATCGTTAACTATTGCCCTAACTTGTTCTCAGTTTTTTTCTGAAAGTATAATCTTCTAAACTAGGCTTATAAGCATCGAGAGGGCAAGGACCATAATGATTAATCCTAGACTTAATAAGACATTAATAAGATTAATGACATGCTTAATATATATTTGTTTAATAGACAGGTGTCAAGATGAAGCTGTAGGATTAAGAAACAGGAACTGGCACCTACTTAATTTTTTGATTAAAGTTTCCCAAGTTTCAGTTCTGTGGAGATCCTGAGATGGGCTGTGAGAGAACAGTAAATATGAGGAAGACATAGTCCCATTGTAATTTGTAGGAGATAAAGAACCCCCATAACTTGCCAGGGGCAATGTAAATGCCTCAAAAATATTGGAAACAAAGAGCCCTGAAGTTTAGAAAGGAAAGGAGGGAGCACTTGTGATTGGTGAGGAAGGAATAGTTCAGAGGAACAGCATCTGCAGAGGGCCTTTTGAGTATAGGGGGGACTTAAGGAAATGAAGATGATGGCTGAACATTTCAGACAGAGGGAACAGTTTGAGTTTTAGGAAATGAGCCATAAAAAGTATAGGAGGAGGGCCCTCCCTGGTGGCGCAGTGGGTTAAGCAACACACTATGAAGCAAACCTCAGCCACTGCAGCACGAGTTCGATCCCTGCTGCTGGCCAAGGAGGGGACCCACAGGGTGCAGGCAGACCTCTCCTGCCTTGCCCATTGCTCCCCTCAGCAGTGTGTTTCAGTCGATCTGCCTGTTCTGCTCCCCGCTCTGTCTGGTGGATTCTCTCACCTCCCCACACCTCTGGCCTGCATAAATATGCAGCTCTTGCATGCATAAATAAATAAATCTTTTTTTTTTTAAAGTATAGGAGGAAACCAAGCAACTTAATTTGACTGCAGTGGTGTATAAGCAGGCATCAAGAGGGCAAGGACCATAATGATTAATCCTAGACTTAATAAGATATATTAATAAGATTAATGACTTAATGAAAGTAACATTATCCAACATTTATTAAGAACCTCCTGTATGCCTGATATTATGCTTTATGTACTTGAACCCATCCTGCTCTGCCTACAATATTATGATGTAGGTGCTGCTAATATTCTTGCTTTTTGGATGGGGAGGAAGCTTACCAAAGTAACTTACCAAGGCCACAGTCCTGCTCGGTTGGGATTTAACTCTGGAGTCATCCTATTCTCCCTCTAAGATGTGTGTGGGAAGTGAGAAATAAGACTGGGGAGATTGTTTGGTAGGTCATGTTAAATTGGGCCATAAATGTCAGAACTTAGTTTGGTAAGTAATGCTGAGCCACTGCAGATTATAGAAAAGATAAGTCACCCAATTAAAGTTAAGCTTCAGGAAAAATTAATATGGTGGTAGGAGGTAAGGAGGAGTGGGAGGATCAGAAATAGAGAAGGAAAATGCAAGTGGAAGAGGAAAATTCAAAGTCTTGAGAAATTGTCGTGGGAGTTATTTCAGAAGTAGAAGCTATCAGGCTTGTGAAGAGTGGACAGTGACTTCAAATTGAACCCTGAGGAGATGGCAGCAACATAGGGGTGGGGTTGCAAGGTGGAGCTGGTGAAAGATGACTCCTTTTGCGTGGTCAGTAGTGTTGATGTGATTATGCTGAATTACATTTTGGTGGTCATGTATAGTAGATGGGAGATACAAGTGTAGTTCCTTGGAAAGAATGTCGGGCAGAAGGACTAGATTTGAGAATCCTTCATAGTGAAGACAAGAGAGAAAGTCCACCCAAGAACAGAGAGGAAAGAGGAGCCAAAAGGAGGCTTAGCTGGAATCTTGGGGAGCAAATGGAGAAGACAAAAAAGGTCTAGGTAGTGTAGGGGGTTATCAAGAGGACATCATCAAAGCTAATGGAGGAAAATTTCAAGTCAGAAGCATGGTCAGTAGCGTCCAGTATTGTGGGAAGTCAAAAAGGAAGAACACTGAGTTGCTTTGGCAACTAAGGGGCTCATTGGCTCTAGCACTAGAGAATGAGATAAATACACTATGGCATATATCTGTGATAGAACATTAAAAACCAAGTTTTCTAAGCATATTTAGGGATTTGATGATGTGCTTATAATATGATGTTAAGTAATAAATAAGTAAAAGAAGGATGAGAGAAAAGATAAAACAGTTTCTGTGATCTCATATTTATTTAGCCTGCATACCTTTTTTACACGAACAGATTATTAACATATATTGGGGTTTTCCTGTATTCTCTGCCAGACTCCTGTGCTCTTGTAGAACTATTCAGGGTCAGGCAGAAATGAGAACTGGAAGGAGATTTGAAAAGTTGAATTGCTTGATATTGGAAAGGAGCTGGAGCTAGTTGAAAGATCACAGAAGATCAGGACAAAAACAGGAAGGGGCCAGAGGTGAAGGGTGGTGAAAAAGGCAGATGAGCCCAGGTAGGGTGAGCTGGGGAGTGTCAGGAAAGGCAAATGTGGCCTGGCCCACGACCTCCGCGAAGGAGGCAGAGGGATGTAGAGATCTTTGGGGTTTTATACTAATGTTGTCATGTCTCAAGCAATGTGATTTCTTGTGTTTATTTGAAAAATTGAAGTAAAATTCTAATCTTATTTTTTTTTTTAAGATTCATTTACTTATGCATACAAGCACTGGGGTACAGGCCAGAGGTGTGGGGGTGGTGAGAGGATTCACCACAGACAGAGCGGGGAGCAGAACAGGCAGATCAACGGAAG